>LGRX02012260.1:0-18784 GCA_001247695.2 Cymbomonas tetramitiformis
CATTCCGCGCTCCACGGCGTCATTCCGCGCTCCACGGCGTCATTCCGCGCTCCACGGCGTCATTCCGCGCTCCACGGCGTCATTCCGCGCTCCACGACGGCGTCATTCCGCGCTCCACGGCGGCGTCATTCCGCGCTCCACGGCGTCATTCCGCGCTCCCACGGCAGCGTCATTCCGCGCTCCACGGCGTCATTCGCTCCACCACGGCGTCATTCGGCGCTCCCGCAGCGTCATTTCGCGCTCCCGGCGTCATTCAGCGCTCCACGGCGTCATTCAGCAGCTCACGCGTCATTCCGCATCACGGCGTCATTCCCGCGCTCCAGTCATTCCGCTCCCGGCGTCATTCCGCTCCTCAGCGCGCCATTCAGCGGCTCCTCGGCGTCATTCCCCGCTCCTGGCGCCATTCCCGCGCTCCCACGGCGCCATTCCGCGCTCACGGCGTCATTCCCCGCGCTCACGCGTCATTCCGCGCTCCACAGCGTCCATTCCGCTCAGCGTCATTCCGCGCTCCACGCGTCATTCCACTCAGCGTCATTCCGCGCTCCACGACGGCGTCATTCCGCGCTCCACGACGGCGTCATTCCGCGCTCCACGACGGCGTCATTCCGCGCTCCACGGCGTCATTCCGCGCTCCACGGCGTCATTCCGCGCTCCTCGGCGTCATTCCGCGCTCCACGGCGTCATTCCGCGCTCCACGGCGTCATTCCGCGCTCCACGGCGTCATTCCGCGCTCCAAGGCGTCATTCCGCGCTCCACGGCGTCATTCCGCGCTCCACGGCGTCATTCCGCGCTCCACGGCGTCATTCCGCGCTCCAAGGTGTCATTCCGCGCTCCAAGGCGTCATTCCGCGCTCCAAGGTGTCATTCCGCGCTCCAAGGTGTCTCAACCCCAGGGCGCTGGGCGCTGGGGTGCCCATATGTGGGCGGAGGAGGGTATAGAGAGGGGAACCAACCATGGCTGAAGTAAGCACGTCATCGGTGACCAACACAGCCTGTGCATACACAGTAACGTTGATCTCGAAGGTGGTCACAGCGTCGAAGTTGTCGATCACTGACAGGCGCACCGTGACGAGGTGGAGGTGCTTCGCCAGCCCGGCCTGGGGCAGGACCGTGACCTGCTCGTAGTCTGGGGAGTAGTCTGACCCGAGAGACTTGTATGCCCCCTCCCCAAGTGGCGCCCCGGGCTCGCCAGGCACCTTGTAGTGAAGCTGATAGCGGAGAGGCTTATCGTCATCCTCCCATGCCACCGCCGTCATCCGGAAGTCTGTTTCCAGCTCAGTGCCCTCAAGAGGCGTCACTGCCAGGGAGCCAGGACGTGGGGGGCTGTTCACCATCACAGTGAGGGCTGCGGAGGAGGGCCCAATGCGATCTTCAGCTACCAACGTGAAGGTGTACACTGAGTCTGGCTTCATCACGCCAGGTCGTACCACCAAATCCTGTCCGAGCCTCACCCCGCAGCGCAAGACCAGAGGATATCAGCACGGCATGCGGTGTTTTAAGACGGCAGGCGCGCGATAAGATGGCAGGCGCGCGATAAGATGGCAGGCATGTGATAAGATGGCAGGCGCGTGATAAGATGGCAGGCATGTGATAAGATGGCAGGCGCGTGATAAGATGGCAGGCGCGTGATAAGATGGCAGGCGCGTGATAAGATGGCAGGCGCGTGATAAGATGGCAGGCGCGTGCTAAGATGGCAGGCGCGTGATAAGATGGCAGGCGCGTGATAGGATGGCAGGCACGCGATAGGATGGCGTGAGCGATGCGTCGGAGGCCTGTCATGCGCCCTGTGCTCGGCAAGGTATCAGCACTCAGCAGCCGATGCCATAGGTGTGCATGCAGACACCGCCTCTGCGGCATTCACATGTCCCCTTGCACCAATTTCTGGCACAGCGAGTGGAAGGAGAAGGGGTATCAGGCAGGCCTCCGCACCTTGTTGAACTTGCTGGTCAAGCACGTGGCCGAGGAAATCTCAAAGGTGTCCGACTCAGGCTCCGCCACCACACTCCACTCAAGGGTGAGATACTGGGGGTCGTCCGAGGTGACCCTGGTGCGGATGGTGAGCTTCCGGTCGGGATTGGCCTTGCACGGGGGCTTGATGCAAACCAACGGCTCGATGGCCGGCACAGGGGCGCCGCCTTGGAAGATGCTCAGCCGTGTAGTCGTCACGGTGGAGCGGTCACCTTTTGAGGCGGTGAGTGTGAAGGAGTAGTTGACGGGGTTCGGGGAGGCGCCTCCGAGCATGGTCAGATTGAGCACCGGGGACTGGAGGCTCAAGGGCAGCTGCCTTCCTGAGCGGTCCATGCACTTTGCGGTGGGATCGTTGTCCACACGGCAGCGCCAGCTGTAGAGAATGTCACCGGCCGCGCCGTCTGGGTCGTAGGAGCTGCTGGCGTTGATGATAACAGCGGATTGATCTCCGGTGACCACGTCACCCCCGGACATCTGCACTGCGATCGGGAGCGAGATGACAAAGAACGGGAGGTCCGCAGACCCCTTGATGGCGGTGTTGCCCTGAGGGTGCGCGCGTACCACCGGGGGGGCAGGCAGGCGTTCAGCACCGGACCCCGTCCCCGGAACTCTTGGAGTGGCACTCCGCATTCCACGTCAGCGCAGCCATCACCGCGCAGGAGGAAGGAATCAGAAGGCAAAGCGCAGCGCCGGAGATTGGTTTCATATTCAAGCAGCAGCCCAGAATATTCTATTCCAGGAGACACGCGCATCGGTCAATGGGGCGACTGAGCATCCAATCAACTTCAAGTTTCAAGGCACACCGCCAAGAACGGAGTCTGCCATCTGATCCTTTTCAAGGAAGCGTCAACACTGGCATGAGGGCAATGAGGGCGGTGAGGGGGGTGAGCTGAGCATCCAATCACACTCAAGGATGCATCAGCACCGACCAGGGGGGGGTGGGGGGGAGGGGGGGAGGTAGAGGCTCGGCCGGAGATTCCGAGAGAGATTCCGGAGATTCTTCATGTAAATCGAAGCATGCACTCATCCCAAGGCCAATGAGTGCTCTTGCCCAATCGCGATGTGGGATTGGAGCATCAGGTCCAACCACGGGCGAGGCGGAGGGGAAGAAAGTCCGTACCCTAAGGATGCCCTGGAAGGAGATCATGTAGTTCCGCTTTACTTTCAGCTGTTCCTTAAACACAGTGAGCTTCTGGGTGCTCGCTTTGTTTCTCTCGTCCAGCACAAGGGGGCTACCGTCAGATACGCTCCCGACCCATTGATAGTAGGTTCCCTGCAGGTTCGTGCAACTCGCGCTATCCAGGCCGGTGAGCTGGCCTATCACCTGCACCCCTTTATTCAGGTTCCACCCAGCGCGGTCCGTCGTTCCTGCTCACAACCCGATCGCAGCCTCCCATCCCACTTCACCCCGCCATCCGGACTTGCGCCCAGTGCTACCCGCATGGCTTGTGCGCTCGATGGGCTGCGACCCCTACACCAGACACGTGTTCAAATCCTAGGTCTGCCGAGGGTAGTGATCTTCTCTGGGCTCAGGCTCCTTCCGTCATGCACCTTCTGTCATGCTCCTTCCATCATGCTCCTTCCATCATGCTCCTTCCATCATGCTCCTTTCGTCATGCGCCTAATGTCATGCTCCTTCCATCATGCTCCTTCCGTCATGCGCCTTCTGTCATGCTCCTTCTGTCATGGGGACAGTCCCAAATCGAAGAAGCCCATCCCACACTGCACCATCTCGATCGAGCGGGGTGACAGGGATAGCCGCAGGGGAGCAGGAGAGCCCGCATTCCGCAGGCTCGGTGCAGCGGGTGGGCCGCACCCTCCACGATGGCGGCGTTGGTGATGCGCACGAGCATGGAGCACTCCACGCAGTCCACGCCGTCCCCCTTGAAGCCCTCAGGGCACCTGCTCTCTCCACCACGCCCGCGTCCTTGCACCCTCCACTCAGTCCCTGACTCACCGCAAGAGCAAGTTTTCCTTAGGCTCGCACTGGAACTGGCAGCTAGGGTCCGAGTCGCAAGGAGACCACCACTCCCTCCACCCTGCCACCCGGGTTGCCGCCACGCGGCCACTGGGGAACCCGGGTCGAGCACTGAAAGCTGAAGCTGTTTGGCAGAACTTGCCGTTGTGCACCTCTGCCGCCTGTAGCCGCGCGTCACCACTGTGCTCGTCATATCTGGCGGCCGGGGCCTGGATGGGCCGTCCAGAGACGTGCACCTCTGCTTCATCCCCCATATGAAAGGTGGCGACTACACATAGGGCTCCTTATGCTGAAAAGTAAGAATACGGGATATGTGCAGGCGACGCACTGCTGCATTTTGCAGGCGGCCAATCGGTGCGCAGAGCAGTGAGTGCTGGATTTCGCAGGCAGCCAATTGGTGCGCAGAGCAGTGAGTGCTGGATGTCGCAGGCAGCCAATCGGTGCGCAGAGCAGTGAGTGCTGGATTTCGCAGGCAGCCAATCGGTGCGCAGAGCAGTGAGTGCTGGATGTCGCAGGCGGCCAATCGGTGCGCAGAGCAGTGAGTGCTGGCGTAGGTGAACGCTGCTAGCTCATGCTGAGATGAGCGCGCGGTGTAAACGTTTGCGGCAAGACAGACATGTACCCGACCCCTCCGCTGTCCGATGAGCAGGGGCGGTGACAAAGCGGGGGAGCATACGTCCAATCAAAATCCACCTCGGCATCCACCGTCGGATCGTATGCCTGGTATGTGCACATGCGGCCGGTGGGAGGATCCTCGTACGCTTTGTAGTCAAAGCAATTCACCCCGGTGTAACACGGCGTCCCCACGCAGGCGTCCACGTCTATGCAGCCGGTCCCTCCGGTGCCATCTGGGCTCATCATGCCAGGTGGGCACGGCCCGCATTCGGTGCCCCCTGCACCGTCGCAGCCCCATAGCGCCTCAGCTCTCAGCCGCATATCGCACTTGGGGGATCGCAGGGAGCACAGCTGGT
Source organism: Cymbomonas tetramitiformis (assembly GCA_001247695.2). Taxonomy (NCBI): domain Eukaryota; kingdom Viridiplantae; phylum Chlorophyta; class Pyramimonadophyceae; order Pyramimonadales; family Pyramimonadaceae; genus Cymbomonas; species Cymbomonas tetramitiformis. Next base: position 4,917 of record LGRX02012260.1, read on the forward strand.
GGGAACCTTCACAGCAGGTGGTGCCCCGGGCGCAAGGCCGGGTGGGACTGCACCGAGGTTTGGGAGGTCGGTGCAGGTGGTCTTGAGCTCCGCGTAGTCCCCTTGCCCGACCCAGCAGCCGCCATTGGTTGCGGTGGTATCGCCCAAACCGCAGCGCTCCACGTAAATGCACTCGGTCTCGCCGCTGCCCTTGTACCCGTCTGGGCACGGCCCGCACGCGCGCCCAAGCGGGTTGTGCCTGTCCGTGAGGTTGTTGATGCAGGTGGTCAGCACGGGAGGCTCCACCGTGTAATCCTGGAAGCACCCTCCGTTGTCGACCAAGCACTCATCGATGTCCGTGCACTCCACCCCATCCCCCTCGAATCCCTGGCACCTCCCGTATCCCCATCCCAGCCTCAAGCGGAATCTTCTGTAAGACCCCTGCGCTCTCATACGCCCCCCCCTTGCAAGGGCCTGAACAGAGGTGGGCGCCCGGGCAGCGCATACTCTGGCGCGCCGCTCATCCGCAAGCTCTACGCTTCTCCGGGGCCCCGCGGACTGGGACCCGATCGCCCTGCACCGCACCTTGGGACAGCTGTTGCAGATCCGTCCCTCCGGGCCCGACGCCGGCGCCGGCAGGTCCGTGCAGCGCACTGCCACCGGCGGGTCCACGAGGACAGAGCTGAAGCACGGGTACAGCTCGCAGCCCTTCTCATCCTCGCACAGAGTGGCGTCGCCGCGAACATCTGTGTACCCTAGAGGGCAGCCTGGGCCGCACACGCGAGCGTTCGGTGCGGCGCGGTCGTTCGCGCACTTTACCACCGGGTTCGTGCTGCAGCCGCCATTGGCCGAGAAGCACGCGTCCGGGTAGCACCCGTTCCGCTCGGGGTACCTCTCAAGGTTGTACCCATCGCCGATGAATGCCAAGGGACACTCGGCACAGTTGAACCCAATCTCAGGGGCGCGGATGTCCAAGCACGAGATGCCCTCCGCACATTGGGGCAGCTCCCCGTCACCAACCGCGCAGCTGTCAATATCTCTGCACGCACTGCCCTGCGGCGCGCCTGGTGTGTTCTCGAAGCCAGTGGGACACGTCCCGCACAGCGGTACTGCCAGCTGTGCTCCGTTCTCATCCTTGTCGGTACACTCCACGCTGAACTCGCCATTGGTCCAGCATCCCCCGTTGTTATCGTCACAGCTACCTGTTGCCAAACCGCCCCAATCCCAGCGCCAAACAGTTGAATGCCGCTCCCCTCCCTTCCACCCTACGACCCCACTTCCCGCCCCCCCTAGCAGCCCTTCCCCGCCGCGCCAGCTCCGCGCGCAGACCGCCTTCGCATAAACTCATACCGATCCTCATGGGAGCTCCACCGCGCGACTATAACCAAGAGAATCCACATGGGAGCTCCACCGCGCGACTATAACCAAGAGAATCCACATGGGAGCTCCACCGCGCGACTATAACCAAGAGAATCCACATGAGAGCTCCACCGCGCGACTATAACCAAGAGAATCCACATGGGAGCTCCACCGCGCGACTCATAACCAAGAGAATCCACACGGGAGCTCCACCGCGCGACTATAACCAAGAGAATCCACACGGGAGCTCCACCGACGCGACTATAACCAAGAGAATCCACACGGGAGCTCCACCGCGCGACTGTAACCAAGAGAATCCACGGAGCTCCACCGCGCGACTATAACCAAGAGAATCCACATGGGAGCTCCACCGCGCGACTATAGCCAAGAGAATCCACATGGGAGCTCCACCGCGCGACTATAACCAAGAGAATCCACATCGGAGCCCACCGCGACTATAACCAAGAGAATCCACATCGGAGCTCCACCGCGCGACTATAACCAAGAGAATCCACATGGGAGCTCCACCGCGCGACTATAACCAAGAGATTTCCTGTATGCATTCATTCGAGGTCTGATCCGAGGTCCCGAAGATGATCCAGCCGCATCATTCTTGGACACCACTGCGCATGTCAAGGCGAGTTACGATAAGCAGAGTTCATCATTCCGGTTGCCACCTCACACCTTCCCAGAGGCCCCCCCTCCGAAGTGAACGCGTGAAAGGTGACGCCAGGCTGCAGGCGAATGGCACAGTGCCCCCAAACACCAGGGTAGGATAATCAACTTCTACTTAGTTTGTATACTCAGGCATATAACTAGTAGAATGTGTACGAACTCACACACACACACACACAGTTGAATGATATTAAATCTGATAGAAGTGTTTGTGAGTTACAGTCAGTGCTTATATCACACAGTTGTGTTCTCTGTCTCAGCTTACTGTTACTCAGTCATAGCTACTTCTGTACTCGTACTTGTACTCTTGTGTTCTGTAACAGATACTGTGTACATTTTGAATTGATCTTCTGTCTCTTGCAGACTCATTGTCATCATTGCTCTGTCTACATATACACATAGTACTGTACTCTGTCAGCACAGTCATACTGTCATACAGTCATACTGTCTTAATTTGTACTTTTGACCTCTCCGTGCTTAACACTGCATGAGAGTCTACTGTTTTCCTACTCCTCCTTACTCATGCTCTTCAAAAATATCGCAACACCACAGCACTGAGTACCTGAAAACGGTCCAAAGCAAGACTTTTGGTAAAGAAGTCTGCCAAATTCTCCTGCGTAGGCACTTTTGAAATGACAATTCTGCCCAGCTCTACCAACTTTGCCACATATCGATTCCTCACTGCCACATGACGTTTTGCTGCATTGTTCAGAACATTCTCTGCCTGTGCCACCGAGGCATGATTGTCTCCATGAATTGTAACAGGCTGCTTGACAGGTGAAAACTCAGTCAGCAGATTGACAACATACTCAACGTCCCGTGCGCATTCTGACAACGCTATCAATTCTGCCTCTGCTGTGCTGACCGCAACTGTCTTCTGCAATTTCGACGAGTACATGACAGTACTTCCATTCAGTCGCACCAGTGAACCTGTAACAGAGCGTCTGGTCACTTTGTCTGCTGCGTGGTCTGCATCTGTATAAGCTGTTACTATCAACTCTGCAGTCAGTGACGCTGGCGAGCTGCACTGCATAGTCAAACAAACATGAATAGTTCCCTTCAAATATCTCAGCACACGCTTCAAATGCTACCAGTGCTCCTGCCCGTAGCAGTGAGAGAACCTGGCCAAATAACAGACCGCTGTCAGAATATCAGGCCGTGAGCAACGTGCCAGCCACATCAATTCCATCACCAGATTAACATAGGGAAGCTTCTCCAACTTCTCCTCCGAGTCCACGAGCATCAGAGACAGTCTGGGCTCCATTGGTGTCATACACGGATTACAATCCTGCATAGAATACCTCTCCAGCATACGCTGTATCAGCCCAACCTGACTGATTTGGCACTCCCTGACCAGACCATAGTCATTGAAAGCCATACACATACCCAGCAACTCGACCAATGGTCCTTTGTCCTTACTGGGCCATTTTGCGCTGAATGCTCTGAAAAACTCCACCTTCCACTCCACTGAAGAAGTGAAGACAGTGTAGTCATCCACGTGCACATATACAAAGACCACCAGTGTGCCAGGCTGCCAGATGTAGAACAGGCACGGGTCAATGTTGGACACCCGGATCCTGTGGTCATAAGCAAGCAGAAACTCCTTGCTCGTCATGTACCAAATGCGCGGTGCCTGCTTCAACCCGTACACACTCTTCTGCAGAATTCCATACCTCACTCCCCGTACTGTCCGTGCATTAGGCCAACTGATATACAGAGGAACGTCCACGTCCAGCTCACCGTTCAGAAAGCACGTGATGACGTCCAAAGCAAAGGCCAACAGTCCCAACACCAAACTGAGCTGAATAAGAATTCTCAAAGTTGACAGCTGAGTACACGGTGCATACACGTCCTCATAGTGCACCCCGTGCTGTTGACCATTGCCGCATACCACCCACCTGGTCTTCCTCTCGGTCAGCTCCCTTGCAGAGTCCAACTTCGCCTTGTACACAGCCACCATGCGCATAACCTTTTCACCAGCAGGTACCGTCTCCACCGGCAAGATTGCCTTCTTCACGTCGATGAGAGCGCACTCCTCTCTGTGGTCCGACTCCTGCCACTGCACTGAGTCAGGTCCATTCACCAACTGAACCCATCCTTTCGGCTCCGTCACTCCAACTGGCAACCCCGTCAGTTTCTCCTCCTGAGCCGCCAGAGCAACATGACGGGTCTCAAACCTCACGCGAGCCTCACCCACATCAATTGCCGAGCCCCTCACTCCAGCATGACGCTCTAATATCACCTGGTACGGCAATACATGGTCCTCCCGTGCCGTAGCACACACCACTGCTGCCTCCCATTCACCTCCTCCCGACTGCTGCACTGTCACCTTCTCAAACAACGGATAGAATGAGTTCACTGTCAGCAATGCACAATACTCAAACAGCAACGCAAGATGCTCCACCCGTGCTTCCAGAAACACACTCACCGGCGTCCAAAATGATCCTCCACCAGCACTGTTCAACTTCACTACACCAGTGAACTCATCACCCTTCAGTTCCACGTAGGCACGCAGATCCTGTATAACTGTCGCTGTCCCCACAAAAGCTGAAACGAAGTTTCCATCCAGAGACTCTCAGTCATATAACGATTTCAACAGTGTCAGCATAGAGGGATCCCAAGACATCACCAGCTGTCCATACTTATCAACGCGCTCGTCGAACCGAACCATACCACTTCTGACCACCTTCTCCTTGTCTTGGCTGTGAAGCACATAAGCCGTTGATCGCTCTTCGTGTCCCACGTAGATCAAAGGAGTAGCCCGATCCGCCAGTTTCGAACGCAGGCTCGCGTCGATGAAAGCATAAGCTCGACACCCAAACACTCGCAGCACAGACAGATCGTACTTCTGGTTCAGCACCTGCAAACTAGACTTCATACGCAGCCGAGCCTTGCATAGTCGATTGATAAGATACACAACGTGCCTCATAGCCAAAGGCCACATAGTCGCAGGCAAACCAGCAGTCACTAGCATAGCTCTCGCCTTTGTCTGCAGGAACTTGTTCATGGTCTCCGCCCTGGCATTGTTCTCGTGCAAGTACGGTGACGTCGTCCTCTGCACGATAGCATTGTCCTCACAGTACTGCTTAGTCTTCCCAGACACGATGGTCGAGTCATTGTCCGAGTGCAATACCAACACGTCGTACACCACCTGTTCAACACGAGTCTCCTCCTCAAGGAACACTCGCCCAGTTGCCCTCACCATCTTACGATAGTCCTCCAGAGCGTCCACATACTCCAGCTTCTGTTTCCAGACATAGAAATGACACACGTCTGAGTAGTCATCCACGTGAATAGTGTACCCACGACAACCTTTGGTAAATGTCACGAACGGTCCGCCATGATCAGTGAACGTCAACTGCCCCATTTTGACAGACACCTGCCTCTTCTCCACCACCTTTCGTACAAACTTCGAGACCCTTCCCCTATCTGTCGTCTGTGATGGCCTCTTCGGTGCCGCCACCTGGCACGCCATACAATTCACAGAACAGCTCAGCACACTGCTGCTCCTCAACTCCTCAGAGTTCACACCAAGGTCCAACCCCTGAAGGTCCATGACCTCAACATGCTTGTCACAGGTGTGACCAAGCCTGATGTGCGCAATAACCTTTGCGTCCACCCTCGAGACCACAAACTGGTCAAGATACAACACGACAACAGGCCACGGAGTCCCCTGGATGAAAACACGACCAGGCTCCGACTCCACCAGCTCAGACACGTTGTAGCATTGGTCTGTTCTCGCAGAGAATATCACACTGCCCTTCGAGTACACGTGCAGCTCCTCAAACTTCGTTGTCAACCTCCACCAGGTAGCATTCGGCTTGTACGGCAACACCAGCATAAACTTCGTGTTCACAGGGTCCTTAGGAAAGTCCATGAGTATCTTCGTCAGCAGTGTCTCAATGAACATATCGTCGTACGGTGGATTACCCCAGAAGCTCCGTCCCGTCAGACAATAAAGAAACACCGAGTTCACCAGAGAGTAGTACTCGTTCACTTGCCGATTGTGCTCGTCAGCACACATATCCAGATGAAAGGGCCCCTTCTCATTGTTCCACTTTTGGAACTCGGTGAACTTCCAGTTGCACTTGTCCCTCACCGGACAACTCCCCTGCTTGTTGCACTCCACCCCCGGCAGCGCAGTGTCCACGATGACCTCAGGTAAAACATACACGTTCCCCTTTCTGCACACATCGTACTCACATAAGTTCTCCTTGTCCCGCAGTACACGGTCCCCGAACTGAGCATATAGACCAAACTTGTCCTCCAGACTCACCGCGGATACCAGATTAAAAGGCGACTCAGGCACGTACTGCGCCTCCACCTTCAGCACGCCAGCCTTCTTTGTCACCCGATTCCACAAGGTTTCTCTTTTGCTCGAATCCTCATTTGCCAAAGGCAGGCACTGCAATACATTTCATTAAAATGATTTTGTAAAGTGTTTAAAATGCATAAAGTGCTTTTTGAATGCCTTCTAAATTCTAGTTTTGATGAGATGTCCAGACTATCTGCACGTCACCAAAAGGAAAGAGTCCTCTGGGTCGGGAGCGGTGGGAAGAGCAAAAGGAACAGAGCTGAACAAGCGTGTCGCTTCGTGGCTACTTGTACATCCTGTTTGTGTCACGGAGCTACATGTGTCATTCGGCTCTACTGCAGCAGGAGTCACGGATTCTGAAAGTCTGAAACCACAAAAATTCTGTTGCACTCCAATTTGAACATTTCTCTTTTGCTCGAATCCTCATTTGCCATGAAACCAAAGATGAAACTGTGAGGCACACAAAAGAAATCTGATCTCTGTCACTGTGACCATGTTAACCAAGCGAAGTAGTAGTCCATGTCTGTGTCCCTCAGAGCTGTCGGGTCGATGTAGTGCTGCACTGCCGAAGAGAACTGTGACCAGCCTCCAAAGAAGCACACTTTCTCCATTGCAACACCCACAGCTCGAGCACACGTCGTGGCACCCTTCCGGGTGCTGTGTGCAGAAAAGTGACCTCCTTCCGGGGGTCTGCAGTCCAGCTCGCTGAGAGCCAGACCAATCCAGTCATTTGCCACTGAAGCCTTGAAGTTCTTCGGGTCCTCGGGTAGCAGCCAGTAGCCGTCAGGTTGAGTCTTCTCAGAACTGTTCCAAGCCGTGTCACGGTGGAACTCCCAGTGCTCGATCAGCTCCTTCAAAAGAGCCACCCCCTTCCGGGGGATGCACAGGCGTCTCTTCACCAGGTGATGCCGCCGTCCTTTCTCTTTTAGCAGCACCACCGAGAACTCACTGTCGCCACAATGAACGTGCTGCCGTGACAACGAAGTTCCCGTGTCCGGTCTGCCGAAGGTCACGAAGGCAACAACCACGTAGGCGAAGGCTCGTAGTAGCCGCAGCTCCTCAGGAGATCTCGGAGTCAACTTCAGCGCTGCTTCGTGCACACGTCGTACGTGCGCCGCCGGCAGCCAAGTCCGCTGGGTCTCGATGTTCTCCTCCTGCACTGCCAGCTCCGCCTGGATGGTCGCCATCCCTTTCACAGCTCGGGTCACAGAACGACCCTTCGCTGGTCCAGGAAACCGCAGGTCCTCGTGGTAGTTGTTGATGGCGTACAGGTACGGCTGCAAGGAGGCTGACTTGATGCCCCCGTCCTTCAACAGAGAGGCGATGTACAACAACACAGTCGCCTCCGATGCTGGCAGCCACGGCTGTTGGTGCTGCTCACAAAATAAAATGAAGCGCCGCGCCTCCGGGCTGTAGTTGCTCATCGTCGTGTCCAACAGTGCTTTTCTCTACATTGTCACTGCCAGTTCCGTGAGCCGGAAAGGTCCCAACTCACTCCTCCACCGCTCACAGAGTGAGCGCGTGAGGAAGTTTTGTACAGCACCACCGCGCTTGTACTCTTCGTAGTCGTCTCCGCTGTTCTCGATGTTCTCGCCGTCCGCGTCCGCTGCCTCATCCGTCAACTCCGACACGCTGTTAATGATTTTGAAGTTCTCCTCGGACAAGTCCAGTGTCTCCTCGTCGCCGTCGTCGTACAGCACGTGCGCCTTCCCGTCCTCGTTGAACTCCTTCACCACACCCGGGTAGAAGCAGTCATCATCCTTCCAGAACACCTCGATTTTAGAGCCCACGGTCACCTCGGCTGCTGTCGTACACGAAGCAGAGCTCCTTCGTACTTCAGCAGCGTAGTAACTCACGGGCGCGCCTCGATGAAGAACATCACAGCGTCCCACTTTGAGGGCCCGAGCAGCTCGGACCCTCCCAGCCTGCTCGGAGTGAACAGGTCCCTGCGCCGCGGCATGATCACCACCTCGGTGGCCAAGGCCTCTAGCTCCCTGAACCAGGACTGTCCCGGCCAGTACGGAGCCACCACCGTAGCAGCGGCCCCCTCCTCCCGCAGCTTGTGCGCCACCTCGTCCAGCAGCGCCCACGGGGGGTTCACCCAATTGTTCTCCCCCCGCCAGTCGTACATCGGAGAGTCCACACCTTTGCACCTCGGGTCCTTCCACGCAGCGTAGTACCGAGGAAGCTGCGCGGAGATCTCGGAAGCGAACCGGTCGACTGTGTAGGGGCCCTACTGCTTGTTGGCCCGCACGAACCAGTCTCGATTGAGTCTCCAGTCGTCCAAATCCTCGAAGCGAGAAAGGTTGTCGGCCCACACGTTGGCCTCGCTGCGGATGTAACGAGCCTGCAACTCGATGTCGTGCAGATCCAGCAGCAGCCAGAGCCTCCTCATTCTCCTCATCAGGTCCGGGTTTCTGGAGGTGAAGTGCGAGAGCATTGCCACCACCGCCTGGTTGTCGCAGTAGAGCCGTACGACCTTGCCCTCCAGCTCCTTCAGGAACGCCTGTACGGTCTTGTACACGGCCTCCAGCTCCAGGTGTGTGATATGCCAGTTGCGCATCTCGTCTGACCAGAAACCTCGCGCGGGGAACTTCAGGTTCAGCACTCCTCCCCAGGCCGTCATCGAAGAGTCTGTGTGCACCTTCGCTCTCGTCGGGGATCTCCAGATCTTGCGCCCGTTCCACCTGCTCATCACAGGCAGCCTGGACCACCATTCTAAGTCCCCCCGAGCTGCACGCGAGATCTTTACCTTTGCTCCCCAACTGCGTTTCTCTGCCAGCACGAAGTAGAGCTCCCGTAGGTAGAGCCGCGCCGCTGGTACTGCCAAGTACACGGATTGGCAGAGTCCCGTGAAGGAAGCCAATCTCCTGGCAGGAATCCACCTCCGATTTCTCGTTGCGTCGCACAGGATCTCCTTCGCCCTGGTGTGGATTTTGTGTACCCGTCGTTCTGTTACACGGAATTGTCCCAGCTTCAGGTCCACCTCCAAACCGAGGTGCTCCACCACCTGTGTAGGCTCCCATTGGCCTTTCTTCTCGTTCCGCCGTAGGCCTAGTCGATGAAGCACCAGTTGAACTTTTTCTCGACGCAGAAAGCCTTCTCTCTGAGAGTCGACCAACACCAGAAAATCGTCCATGTACGGTAGTACTCGCATTCCGCTGTGACGGTTCGCGTTCTCGCCAGCACCACCTGCTCTGCGACGGACTGACCATCGCTGTCGTACTGCGGAACCGTCCCGCAGCCTCCTGATTTCTCCGCGATCTTCCGCTGCCTGTGGAGAACCTAGAGCTTCCACCATCACACGTACGAACTTGCAGAACACCCTCGGAGCGTCGTTCCACCCGAACGGCACCGCTGAACATTGAAGCAGGTCCCCTTGCAGGTCGAAGTGCATGAAGCGTTGAAAGTCCGGGTGGATCCCCAGCGCATGAAAACCATCCTGGAGGTCGAAGCTGAAGCACCAGTCGCCCGGTTTCGCCAGTCTCCTTAGCTTCTTCAGCGTCTCCATCTTCACGCGATTCTTCACACACCACTGGTTCAGCCATCGGAAGTCCACCACCAGTCTCCACTTGTTCGTACCCGGTTTTGGCACTAAAAAAGCGCGAGAAACATGAGATCTTCTCGTCGCTCTCGTCCAGGCACCGTTCTGTAGCAGCCTTTCCTTTTCCGCGTCCAGCCACACCTGCTGCTGCCGCGTAGCATCCCTCAGTGACACCCCGTGGTCGAACGGAGGCGGAGGCCCGCGCTTCCACCTCAACTTCACCCCGTGAGTAATCCATTGCATCACTTCGGAACTGGCGCCCGCCGCGCGCCATGCTCCCCTCTGCTGTCTCACCTGCTGTTGCACGGTGAGATTTCCCCGCCCAGCGCCCGGAGAGGGCTGTTGCGCTGGACGGGGTGGCGGCACGCACATCACACATCGGCCGCGGGCTTTCCGCCCCGGCCCTTGCCGCCTTTTTCGGTAGGCTTCTTACCGTCCTTCTCCTCGTACTTCTTACGCCGATCGTTCTCCTTCCAGCGTTGGTCTCGGTCCCGTGGATTCACGACCCGCGTTTCCACACTCGCTGCATTTTTTTATGTAAGGCTCAGCATTGCCTTGCCGCGGTTCTTGTCGAAGTCGTTCAGCCACTGCTGCAACACCTCGTCCGCCACCACGCCGTCCGCTGCCTGGTAGACTCTGTCCTCCACAAACTGCAGTTTAGCACGTAGAGCGTCAGATCCTCCCCGCTGCGAAGATCCAGGCTCCTGCTCCAGCTGTCCGCGCAGTTCCAACATCGTCCACCTGTTGCACAGCAACGCGTACACGCCGTGCACAGAGTTGGTCACTGCGTGGAAACGTTTTAGCCACTCGCTGCCCGACAAATCGCAGCCCTCGTTCACGTCCAACGTCTCGTTGCATTCGTACACCACGTCGTGCAAATAAGACAGCGCCGGAGCCAGAACTAGGCACTCGTACTTCATTGAAGAGTTGAACTTCTTGGAGAGAGCGTCGTACGTCTTGTTGCCGTGCAGGTCGTACAACTGAGGCATTCTCGATGTCAGCGTAGCCGGCCGCGGCGGGAACGGGTTGACTGAGGCTGCTGGCACGTACGCCAGCTTCCTCCTTCTCTCCAGAAGTTGCTCGGCGGTCTTGGCTACGGTGTCCGGGTCCGAAGTCCTAGGCTTCGCTGCCACCTTTGCCTCCAACTCCACGTTGATTAGTGCTTGTCGGTGAAGCTCATCACGCAACAGGCGATGCTCCTTTGCCTGCCGCCTCTGCATTTCAAGCAGCTCCCCTTGCTGCTTTTGCATGACCAGCATTTGTTGCATCAGCACGTCCTGTGTGGACGGTGCTGCGGGGGAAGGGGAAGCCTGCCCGATGTCTGGCTTCCCCGGGAGGGGAGGGAAATCCTCTGGAGTCTTGCCCTTAGCAGTTCCAGCCATTCTTCTCCCTCAAAGGAGTCCCTCTGTGGAGTCAATCGTACTGCCGTAGCCGATGTGAAGCCGTCGTTTGCAGTCGTAAACGCCGTCCCCGCGACTTTGCTGTTAGATCTCCCGTCGTCGTTCGATCGCCGTCGTACAACCTCGTGGTCTTGTCACTACCTACTCTACTGTTTACAGGTGAAACAGGTGAAGAAATTCTTACAAAATCAGATTTTGCAGTGTGCCTCACACAGTACCGTAGGTACCCGTGAAGTTCCTGTTTGCAAGAGCAAAAGGAACAAAGCTGATCAGGCGTGTCGCTTCGTGGCTACTTGTACATCCTGGTTGTGTCACGGAGCTACATGTGTCATTCGGCTCTACTGCAGCAGGAGTCACGGATTCTGAAAGTCTGAAACCACAAAAATCCTGTCGCACTCCAATTTGAACATAATACTTCCTCGGCCTCCTCCGCGAGACGTCGTCACCTCTCCAACCATGACCTTGAACGACACAGCTGCTGACGCATTCACCTGAGCACCCTCAAACATAGATAAGTCATTAAAGATAGACTTCGTCGCCATACTATCAAAGTACAGTTCTCTATCCGAGTCCACCACAGTCACGGCACACAGGTCTCCTCCTGAAGCCTGTAACGAGTCCTCGTAGTACTCATTCTGCACTAGTGCGTCGTCCTCCTTGTCGCGATTGAACACACCGTACACCCAAGTGTCCTCCAACACCTCACCTGTGTATACCACCTTTTGGTCTGCCACTGTAGTAACTACCTCAGGCTACATGGACTTCCTCATGATTCTCCAAGCTCCAAAGCTCCCCCGCAGAAACCTCTGTACGACGCGGCCGCCCTGAGCTGGATGAAGTCGCCTCCTCCACCGTCGCTGCTGCTGCGTCAGGTGTCTTCTTCGCCGCGATTTTCTTGAGCCTCCGCGCATAGTTCTCACAAACCGCTCTCTCCTTAGAAGGATTAAGCTTGATGAACTCCTCCATACCCGCCGGGTTCACTCTCCAACACTTCTCAGTAGAATGAATGCCAGAGCACGTAGGACATATCAGTTTCTTTCCGTCATTGACCTTCTTCTCCTCGCTCTGCCTCCTTCTGTCCGCAACCAGAGCTCTCGCCACAGCAACAGTCTCCCCGTCCACAGTAGCCCCCACTATACCCGATGAAAGAACCAAAGATTGCTGCACCACGTTCACGAAGAAATACTCAGACCTCTGCACAAGCATATCAAAAGAAGGACGTCGTTCCTTACTCATATCAGCAACTACTTGCGGATACTCCATAGGCATAGCAGCCACAACCATTGCAGTCACCAGCACCTCCACAGTTGTAGGATCAAGCCTCGCGCCCCCGTAGTTGGCCACAGAACTCATTACGTCCCCAAAGTAACCCAACTGCTTCACCGGGTCCTCATTCACGTTCACGGTCAGCTTGCACAACTTCTTCATTGGACCCGGGGGTTGTCCAAACAGCTGCGGCTCCACTCTGCACTTCAGTTTCCTGAACGCCTTCAAACCGTCATTGCCACAGCGTCGTACCACGTCAAAGGCGTCCCCGGCTGTTACCTGCTTCAGAATTGCTGACAAAATTGTACTTGCCACACTGGCAGAACCAGGCACAGTAATAAAGCTGTCGCCGTCTGCAAACTCTTCGTCCTCCGCGTCGTTATCTCCGTACTCAGCCCGTGATGAAGGCCTATCTCCCGCCCGTGATGAAGGCTTTTCCTCTGCAATCGATTTACTATAACCGCCCTTTTAGGCGTAAACGAGTTCAGTCCTCTGATATCTGCAATATCTGACACTTGATAGTCACACACCAGTTCAAGCAGTTCAGGATAAAACGTGACTGCTGACTCCAACTGTGTCTTAAATTGAACCCAGGATTCATACTGATTCCTCTCTGTTCCTGTGTACTTCGTCGCACCTAATAACTTCACTACGCACTGAACTGTCTTCTGTGCGTTGGCAGGGCTCATTACACCCGACTCAGCTTCTTCATGATCTGTTGATTTCTCAGGCTCTTTCTTCTCAGCACTCAACACCTTAATTGTCTCTGCCATAGTCTTCATAAAAGCAGCCTGTTGCTCTACCAAGTCCTGAAGCTGTGATTCCCGCGTTGGATACTTCCGTTCTGAAACTGGCACCCCCGCGTCAGTCATGACGACTGTACCTAAACTACCTCAGATCCATATAAGGCCCATAACCTAGGATAATCAACTTCTACTTAGTTTGTATACTCAGGCATATAACTAGTAGAATGTGTACGAACTCACACACACACACAGTTGAATGATATTAAATCTGATAGAAGTGTTTGTGAGTTACAGTCAGTGCTTATATCACACAGTTGTGTTCTCTGTCTCAGCTTACTGTTACTCAGTCATAGCTACTTCTGTACTCGTACTTGTACTCTTGTGTTCTGTAACAGATACTGTGTACATTTTGAATTGATCTTCTGTCTCTTGCAGACTCATTGTCATCATTGCTCTGTCTACATATACACATAGTACTGTACTCTGTCAGCACAGTCATACTGTCATACAGTCATACTGTCTTAATTTGTACTTTTGACCTCTCCGTGCTTAACACTGCATGAGAGTCTACTGTTTTCCTACAA
>LGRX02012261.1:0-16388 GCA_001247695.2 Cymbomonas tetramitiformis
GCCACTGAGATCGTTGGGGGGTGCCTCGGGAGGGACTAGTGGGTCGGCGCAGCTCGAGGGAAGTAGCGGGCGGAAGGGGCAGGACAGCGGGTGGGGGAGGTGGTTTGCTCGGTGCCGGGGCGCTCGGTGGGGGCCCTAGGGAGCAGACGAGCCCTGACGGAGCATTTTCGGCGGAGCCACCCCAATGCATCGGGTCTTCTGTTGTCTGCGGCGAGGCTAACGCGGTGCCCTGAGCAGAGTTGTGGGCATATCCTTTCAGAGACTGGATTGCAGCAGCACCAAGGTCGGGGTGGGGGCTGTCTGGCTAGCTATGCTCAGCGTTGTGCGCCGGCTCAAGTGGGAGGCGGCAGTGGGGGACGGGGCAATCCACGGGCGGCGGGGCAGGCGCAGGGGCAGCACGGAGGCGCGGGCTTGGTGGGGGACCCGGATGGGCTTGGAGAGGCGGGGTGGACATGGCTGCGAGGACTGAGTGTCGAAGAGTGTGCTGTGAGCGACTTCCCTTCCCTGATGGTGCCGAAGAAGTTGTGGGGACTGTTCACCGAGTGTGTGATGGTCGCGCTTCGGAGGATGCGGGTGGACACAGAGGACGTCGAGGCCTACAAGCTGTTCTTTTTGCTCCCGCGCCTGGTTCTTCAGCCGGTCCAGCAGGGGGTGAAGCAGGGTGTGGCCCAGGTCATTAAGGAGCGTTGCGCCCGCTTCCTACGCGGCGAGTGGGAGGGGCTGCATGTGGAGGTGCCGGGGGATCGACGAGCTGTGGCCGAGGCGGATGAGGAACGGGTGCTGCGAGATGCTGTGCGGTTGGTGAAGGCGGGGCAGCTGGGAAAGGCAGCAAAAAGGCTGGAGTTGGCCAAGCTGGCACCGGCGACGGAGGAGACGTTGCTGAAGCTGGAGCGGTTGCACCCGGCTGGGACAGGCAGGAGGCAAGATGTGGGCGAGGATCGCCGGCGGGAGCTTCGGGGGCAGGCGCTTGAGCTGGATGAGAAGACGTTCGATGATGTAATGCGTAATCTGCCGCGGGCCTCGGGACCGGGCAGCTCTCAGTGGCGCTGGGAGCATATGTGGGCGGTCCATGTCTCTGGTGGACGAGATGCACTGTTGGAGGTGTGCAACCATCTGGCGGCAAGCCGGGCCCCAGCGGGGGTGCGGGAGTGGTTAGCAGGCGCTAGGTTAGTGGCGTTGCTGAAGGACGACCTCGGCGTCAACGTCCGGCCCATTACGTGTGGCGAAGTTCTCCGAAAGCTCGTGGCAAAAGGTCATATGCAGGCAGCGTGCGAAGGCCTTCAGGGCTCGGTTTTGTGGGCGGCGGCAGGATGATGAGCGTGGTGGACTGCGTGCGGCCCAGATCGGGGTTGCGGTGAAGGGAGGGGCGGACCTGGGGGTCCACACTGTTCAGGCGGCCCTGGACCGGCACCCGGAATGGGTCTGTGTCAAGGCAGATGCCAGGAATGCCTTCAATGCGGTGCACCGTGAGGCAATGTTTGAGGCTATCGAGCGGGACTTCCCGGAGTTGTGGGCATGGACGGACCTTTGTTACGGGGTGGAGGCAAACCTGGGGTTTTGATTGGGGGGCTTCGATGGCTCGGTGATGCGGTTTGTCAAGTCGAAGGAGGGCACACAGCAGGAGGACCCCCGGGGCCGTTTTACCTGGCTGCCCCGTTACAGATGGTGCTGGAGCGGGTTCAGGAGAGGCACCCTAGTGTGGTCATCTCTGCCTACTTGGATGACACTTTCTTTCTGGGTCCTCCGATTGTCGCGGCGCTCGCGTATGAAACTTATATGGAGGAGGCAGTGGCAATTGGCCTAGATATCCAGCCGGTGAAGTCGGCGGCTTTCTCGCCTGAGGGGGACGCCAGTTGCTTCGAGGCCGGGAGGCCGGGTGCGCGGGGGAAGCTGGACTTCATCGAGGTCTTGGGAGTGCCGGTGGGGAAGGCATAGGCGGTAAGTGCGGAGATGTTGAAGAAGGTGGAGGAGTTGTGTGCCATTCTGCCCATCTTGAACAAGCTCGGGCACGCGCAGGCCCAAGGGCTCCTGCTTCGATTCTGTGCCCACCCGAGGTTGGGGTTCTGGCTACGAGGTGTGCCGCCGGAGATAATCCGGGAGGCGGCTGAGGAGCATGACAGGAGGATGCAGGGGGAGTTGCGGGACTTGCTGCCTGGCGGTGGATTGGCGTGCCATTCCTGTGAGCTTGCCACCCTCCCGCATAGGATGGGCCTGACCAAGGCGGCGAGGGTGGGCAGTGCGGCCTGGCTTGGTGGGTTTGCGCAAGTCTGGGAGGATATGCAGGAGCTCTTTCCAACAGTGACGGAGGGGATTGAGGACCTCGGGGCTGAGAGCGACTTGCCGTATGTCATTTCTTTGCAAGCGGTCATGCAGAAGGTGTCGGAGGCGGTGGAGGTGGTTGAGGAGGCAAGGGGAGCAAATGAGCATTTGCCAATGCAAGTGCCGAAGGCGAACGACGTCAAGAAGTTGGGTGATTACAGCAGGTCTCAAAAGCGTGCCCAACGGGTCTATGCTGCTGTCCTCCACTCTGCGGATTGGCTTTGGCTGGCTGGGCACGTGGGGGCGTCTCGGCTCCCCTGGCTTTTCTCGGTGACCTACAACAACATTGGGCCGGCTTTCTTGAGGGGTGTTCCATGCTGCCCAGCCTTGGAGCTCAGTTCGGCAGAATACCGGGTGGCCCTACGGCACATTCTTCATGCGGAGCAGCCCCTCCTTGGCCAAGTGGAGGAGTGCCCCGATTGTGGAGGAGAGCGGGATCCCACCGGGACACACTTGTTGGCATGCAGAGGAGGAGCGGGGGCCGGTGGAGGAAACTGGTACTCCTTCATTCACCACAAACTGTAGAGGGTGCTGTTCGAGGTGGCCAAGTCTGCTTTTTCCGTTGGCGTCTGGGTTGCACGATGCTTGCGCGGACTACCTGACCTACTCACGGAACCATTGCCCGGATGTAACGGTGCTGGATGCGGAGGGACCGGGCCAGCATGTGCTGTTTGATGTGGCCACGGCGCGGCCAATGTCAGACGCGCACCTGGGAGCGGCCATGATGGCTCCCGGGGTGGGGCAACGTACGGGATGTCCGCCCACATCACTTCATCCCCTTTGGAGTGGAGGTGTACGGTGGGCTGGGGCCTGCGGCGTA
The DNA here is from genome assembly GCA_001247695.2 of Cymbomonas tetramitiformis. Classification (NCBI taxonomy): domain Eukaryota; kingdom Viridiplantae; phylum Chlorophyta; class Pyramimonadophyceae; order Pyramimonadales; family Pyramimonadaceae; genus Cymbomonas; species Cymbomonas tetramitiformis. Next base: position 3,140 of record LGRX02012261.1, read on the forward strand.
TGGATTCCTTCGGGAGACGCAGCTGCGCTTCAGGGAGCGGCGGTACATGGAGGCGAACGCGGAAGGGGAGAGCAGGTGGACCGCGACGGAGACGAGGACGGGGATGAAGAGGCGGCACATGGCGGGGCCGTGGGCTGGAAGGAGAAGTGGATCCGGCTGCTTTCTTTCGCGCTTGCACGAGGGGTCGCAGGGCTGATCATCAGGCGGGCTGTGGGGCGGTGTCCGGCCGGAAGTGGGTGGTGCTGGGCTGGCGGAGGGCGTGTGAGAGGTGGCATGGGCCCGGACCTGGATCGGGGGGCGGCGGCTCGACGGGAAGGGGTGGAGAGGTTGGCGCTGATGGACAGAGCGTGGGAGGACGCGTTCGAGGAGACAGACTATGCCACGCAGGATGGGTCTGGCGGTGGGATGCAGGAATCTGAGGGAACGCAGCGTGAGCGGTCTGGGCAGGCTTCTGGTGAGGCAGGCGAGGCAGGCGCGATGGCATCGAGGCTTTTGGAGAGCATGGAGGACGTGCGGCGGGAGGTGGAGCATCTGGGCACTGTGGAAGGTCAAGGAGGGGGCACCGCCGAGGCGCGATCTGGAGGGGCACGGGCAGGCATAGGCGGGCTCAGCCAGGCGGCGTCAAGTGTCGAGGATATCTTGAATGAGTGGGATGACCTTTTGTCGCCGGGCCCGAGGGTGGGGTCTGGACTCAGGAGCAGAGTGGGGCCTCGCCGGAGCAAGCAATGGCCTTGGCTGAGGGAGGGGTGGCCACCTTGATGGGGGCGAGCAGGCGGGTGGCCGGCCTTCTTGGGGGGGTTGATGGCATGGGGGGAACTGATGAGGATGACGGGGGAGATGTGGGGAGGTCCGCGGGTGGAGTTGACCCACGCCGGGCCCCTCAGAGCCCGGGGGCCCATCCCGGCAGCGATGACCACTTACAACAGGTTGCACGGCAGCATACGGCATCTCATCAGCTTCCGTGCCCATGGGGCGAGGTTGCTGGCCGTGCCGGAATTAACAGTGAGCAGCTGTCGGGAAGGCGACGACCGGATGGTGAACTATTGGCCACCGGGAGGGCTTGGGACACACAGGCGACTGTGGGGATGGGAACCCAAGTAGGAACAGTGCGGCACGACAGTTGTAGGGCAAGTGTGGAGCGCATTGCTCAAGTTCGCAGCTTCCTCGCAAGGCAATCACAGCAAGGGCTTCAGTCATGTGGAGTTGGTGCTGGGGGTAGAGGGCTACAGGCGCAAGTTGGTGGCGGGGGCGCAGGTTCGGATGAGAGCGGCCCAGTTTATCATTCTCAGCCCCTTGGGACAGCCCTTGGGGATTCTGGCCGTGGCGTGGGTGGGCAAGCTCTCTTGAGACCAGGCTCTGGGGCGTGTAGGGGGCCGCGGGGTGGTACCGAATGTGGGCTTGGTGGTGAAGAGGTGGCTCGGTTGGCGGAGGTGAGCCGGATCCAGAGACACAGCAGCAGTGCGCCGGCAGGACAGCCGCAAAGGGGCTCAGGTGGCCCAGTGAGGCTCAGGGAGCAGAGGGGTGGTCCTGCGCGTGGGCTTGGTGGTGGAGATATGGCTCGCGCAGCTCGGGGGGCAGGGATGAACCGGCTTCAGGCACAAGGCGGCAGTGCGCTAGCGGTGCAGATGCAGAGGGGCTCGGGTGGCTCAGCGAGGCTTAGGGGGTCCCATTCTTCACTAGTGAGCTCCGGAGAATCCGGATAGGTGTCCCGAAGTGTGTGCTGAATCCTTTGATCCCCGGCGTGGGTACATAGTGCAGTCTCCTGTGGCTTCGGGGTGCCAAAGGAGTCGCAAGGATAAGCATACACATAGAAGAAAAATACATGAAATAGCAATCACACGCATGCATGCACACACACAATCATGACAAGCCACATACATTAAATATAGCAAACTTTGTTCCGTGCATCTTCTAAGTGCCTCCCGCAAGGCTCATATTTTACCCCCCTTGAAGTACATAGCATGCAACTACAATCACACTATGATCGCTTCTTCAATCAATGTCACTGCCTTGCCAAGGCCAAATTAAAGCTTCGTCCCAAACCTTGTCTGGAAACCCAGCGCTCAAGAAACAAATGATGGAGAGATGCAATCGCAATTCTCAAGATTGTGTGCTGCATTGTCCGATCACAACAGTGATTCATCGCAGTATATTGGTGAAAATTCCCAGGGAAACCCAAATATCTCCCACTCTATTCATGGTGCTACTCACACCATCAACACTTTGCTCTGGGGCAGGACGTCACGCCGAGTGCAGGAACAGGCCAACTACCGCTTGGAACGTGCTTCACCCACCTGGATACAGCCCTGTGATACGTTCGGATCAAATTTATGTTTGCTTCATATTTTCACGGCGCTCCTTCGAAACCACCCCGAGAGGAGTGGGGACGGTGTATCCCCAGGAACAATTCAAAGGATGTGTCTCGGGTTTCCTGCCATCACCCCACTCCACGCACACGGCTTTAGTTCAAGGGGCGTGTTTCGGGCCGCGTGCCTTGACCACCACGCAAGGCACAGGAAGTCGTCATGGCAGGGGCACAACCGCTTGAGGCATAACCGGCGCCCCTCGATGACGACCTGAGCGCATCTAAGGGCTCCCTTTGCCCTTGCTTTGAACAAGCCTGCCGCCCTTCGGAATGTGATCGGATACTACTGCTGGCACAGCTATAGGCTGCCAAGATGCCTCCACGTGGGCATACCAGTTGGGGGGGATCTTGTTCAGCTCGCGAGGGCAGAATCCTGTGTGCATGTCCAGCGCCGCACCTGCACAACCCACCGCCCGAACAGCGCCCGGCACCCAGAGCATATGTCGGTTGCAGCTTCGACCCACTGAGGAGCGTGCGGAGTGCCCGAAGCCCCACCCACCACATCGGGCATATCGCAAAAAGAGCTTGGCGTCCAATCACTTAGTCAGACAATCACCCAATCAAACAATGCCACGAGGATTACACAAAAGCGTGATTCAAAGTCCAAGCATGCAGGTGGACGAGGGCGCCGAACCCAGACACAATCCAGCGGGGCGAGGCGCGCCAACCGAAGCCTGCCCACCACCATCGCAGTGGATGAACGAAACATGCAGGAACATGGAGGGGCTGTGACAAGATACCGTACACAATCTGAACGGCATGAGGCATACCAACAAAAGCCAGCCCACCATCATCCCAGTGGACGTGAGACGCATTCAAAAACACCATGGGGCCATGATAAGATACCACCAACTCAAACATATTCCCAACCCAGATGCAAAGCAGCATGGAAAGATGATACGATGTGACCGATCATCACCCAACAATTGCTAACCTCTGGGTTACGGAGTAAGCGGACCCTGCTGGCATGCCCCCCAGTGGCACACGGTCGATGGATGGGACCCGCTGGTCCATGGTTACGCCATGAATGCAGTCACACCACACGGCATGGACACCCCATGGTAAAAAACTAAAAACATGCGGGCACCTAAGTGCTCCCCGCAAAAATCAAGGGAAAACACAGAACGTGGACTCCGCCACCCTATGCCTCTCCTTGCAGCAAAGGCAGGCGAGTCCATTGAGCTCTCCAAGAGGCAGTGCCCGCCAGAATGGTACCACAGGGACAACCGCTTCCCAAAACCCACTTCCACCCGGCGACCATCCCCGTTCACAGCGACGCGCCAGTACCTCACATCTGGGATAAGCCACACGCACTATATGGCACGAGATCAGCCGACAAAAGCCAGCCCACCATCATCCCAGTGGATGTGAGAAGCAAATCAGGAGCAGGGCCGGGCCATGACAAGATACCACCAACTCATACATATTCCCAACCCAGATGCAAAGCAGCATGGAAAGATGATACGATGTGACCGATCATCGCCAAACAACCGCTAGTCTCTGGGTTAAGGAGTGAGCGGACCCTGCTGGCATGCCCCCCAGTGGCTCAGGGTCGATGGATGGGACCCGTTGGCCCATGGTTAAGATACCATATACACACACCTTGTCACAATAGCGGCATGGATGACAACATGGCCCACAGGCATGAATCACTGGCGGGTACGCAAAATCGCGTGCCTACCCGGTCCAGCACACACTCGTACACATATGTGACCAAGTATCTCAGGAACAACACGCACTGAGGGGCTGGACAACATCCTCCACAGCCACCGAGCAACGGCGCCCCTCTTGGGAGGGCTGGACAACATCCTCCACAGCCACCGAGCAACAGCGCCCCTCTTGGGAGGGCTGGTGTCAGGCAAATTCCCTCCTCTCGTTCTTGCCAGACACGCCCTCTGCCTGGTTCGCTGGGGCATATTGCGTAGAAGATGCCATGGACTAAGGGAAGCGCGGGAGGTGCGCACGCATGGAGCGGTCAAACTGAGCGTTGCCCGACCAGCAGAAGGTGTCCAAGGCCTTCACATCCACCTCCAGGATTCTCGCCTGCTTAAGCCTGACCCATCCCTCGCGCCCTCAGCTAGTTGTGTCATCGGTGGAGCTGTCGCACAATTCCAAAATGTCGGCGCACATTCGTGATTGGCTGGCTGCTATAGGGGAAACATGGTGCGCCACACTGACTGCGGAATAGGGGCGAAGGAGGGGCAGCGCGTGGATGTAGGCAACTACAGACAGCAAATCAGGCCACATGACTGCCACACGTACTTGGCATCCTCAGGGGACGCAGCGGCGGATTCGGGCATGGTCATGGGGTGGAGATGGTAGGCGTCCTTGTGCACCGCTTGGCCGTGTGTAGCCACCTTGCCTTCACCTGCACGCCTCACTCACTAGGCATGCGTCAAGCCGGTGACCACCGTTTCGAACTTGGGAGTCCCGTGCTGCGCCTCCTCTGAGGGAGAGCACCGGCTGACGTGGAGTCCCGTGCTGCGCCTCCTCTGAGGGAGAGCACCGGCTGACGTGGAGTCCCGTGCTGCGCCTCCTCTGAGGGAGAGCACCGGCTGACGTGGAGTCCCGTGCTGCGCCTCCTCTGAGGGAGAGCACCGGCTGACGTGGAGTCCCGTGCTGCGCCTCCTCTGAGGGAGAGCACCGGCTGACGTGGAGTCCCGTGCAACCATCAGATTGAGGGTCTTTTAAGTATTGCAAAGGGAGGAGTCCTCGAGCACTTCCACTTGCTGAGATTGGTGTGCCTTCTCAGCCAGCGCCAGTCCAGAAGTGCTGGCTGAGAAGGCGCACCAACCTCAGCAAGTGGAAGTGCTCGAGGACTCCTCCCTTTACAATACCTAAAAGACCCTCGAGGACTGCTTTTAGGACTTTGGCAGGCAGGAGCATCGGACAGCAACAATCCAACAATTGAATCAAAATTGTATTGCGAGCATCGATGGTCAGCGATCCTCTCCACCGTCCTCTCTCGTGGATGTTGACACTCCCAAAACTCGGCCGCATGTGTCCCCTAATCCGCCAGCCCAAATTTCCAGGAGTAGTGGCACCGAACCAATCGAGTGGAGCGCATCACAAATCGATCCACTACATCCGAATCTCATGCAGGGGACGGCGCTCCATATTTGCGGCCCTTTCCATGGGCGCACTCTGTCTCAGTTTTTTGCCTTTGCACGGTTCGAGGAAGACTGGCAACAGCTTGAGGAATGGCTCTGCGGCGTGAGATACCACAAAACTGGGCAGTGCTACATTTGTAGAATGCTCTTTTATTTATTTAACTGCTGTAAGTGCGTACAGGTGTTTGCAATGGACTTCTCCGTGCCTATATGGGAGTTGGGCTGAGATCGGCTCTGCGGATACGGCACGCCATGCGACCTTGTCCGTGGAACAGTCCTTCCTGGTCCTAGCATGGCGGCCAGCCGAAATAATGCACCCGCGGTGTTCGCTTCCAACTCGAGGGAAAAGGAAGCCCACTAATTTGCATATCAGATTATTTCAACCATCGATGCATCCTTCAGCGTTCCGCCAAGGCAGTGCCGGCATCCTCCAAAAAACAGCTGCTTGATGACGCGTCGGGTTTGGAGTAAATAATCATCAAACCCAACAAAATGAAATCGGCCGTGGCCTTCCCTTATTCCCTTTAGATGTCGGTGAAGAAGCCCGGCGCGGTGCATGTCAAGGTGCTGACGATTTAGCTCTCCGGCACACAAGGGCTGCGGGCAAGCATGTTTGCAACCCGAGTTTTAAAGATGCCCTAGGAATTGGAGCAACTTTATGCCCAACAGAATCGGAAGCGCTGATCACTGCCTGTTCGTGTGAAAGCGCTAAAGCAGTCAACGAGAACAGTCAAGGAGGATACGCCCGTTGCTGCTCTACTGCACGCAACCGTGAGCTCTCTCCCCCTAGAGAGTCATTTTGGGGGCACGTGCGATTGGTCAGAATTGGAATGGCACACTGTGGCATGTACATGGGAGGCCTGCCGGCCGCCATACGCATAATCCGCAATATCATTAGGAGCCCTCCCACCCTCTCGCGTCTCAGGCGTCTCACACCAAGGGGAGGGGGCGGCGGCAGAGTCAGTTGCTGATAAGGTAAATGACAGCCTGCTAATCAGGTAAATGACAGCCTGCTGATCAGGTAAATGACAGCCTGCTGATCGGGTAAACGACAGCCTGCTGATCGGGTAAATGACAGCCTCCTGCTGATCGGGTAAATGACGGCCTGCTGATCGGGTAAATGACGGCCTGCTGATCGGGTAAATGACAGCCTGCTAATCAGGTAAATGACAGCCTGCTGATCAGGTAAATGACAGCCTGCTGATCGGGTAAATGACAGCCTGCTGATGCTCTCGCCATGCACGAGGCGAGCCGTGCAGAGAGAGAGAGAGAGAGGAGGCGTAACGATCTGGGTGTATGCAAAGGTGCCGTACCTGGGGCATACTCCAGGGTATCGTCCGCCCGAAGGGTCCCCCAATACTCGTGTTCGCACTGGGCCAGCTTCTCCTCATTGGCTGCTTCAGACTGACACTTGCACAGGTTCTGAGGCAGCTTAGCTCTGCGCCCAGGGTGCCCCTCTCGCCCCCCCCCCACGATGCCCTGGAACTGCAGCTTGTCGGAAGACACAAAAAACTTGCTGGAATGCTGAAGCAGCTCCTCGCAGCAAGTGGCAGCCAGCAGGCTCCCCTCCGTGTAGGGCGCGCATGAAGCTGCAGACACCCCCTTGAGGGAGGCGTCAGGAGGGTCCCCCAAGCACCCACAGCACAACCCATAGCAGCGGCCCTGACTCGCATGTACTAAAATAAAATTTCCAGCTTTCTATCCAACTGTGAGCGCGCACTTCAGCTCGCATCCAATGGCCCACATGCACTTCAGCTCGCATCCAATGGCCCACACGCACTTCGGCTTGCATCCGACGCACTCTGGCGCGCACCTAGAATTCAGCACCGCTTTTGGCAACCTCGAGCTCTGCAGGAACCCCGCCTGGCGGAAATGCAAGTTTGCCTGGTGCCACCTCGCCGCCATCCACAGGTCCCGCCCGAGTGAACCAACCCCACCATCGACCAGGCCGCAAGGTGCCACACAGCAAACGCTCCGTGGCAAGCCAAGCGGGCGCCACGTGGCCAGGGGAGAGGACAGATCCCGGCCTCCAATCAGTCAGATACCATATCAGCAAGCAGCGCCAGCCGGGGGTGAGGCTAGGAATAATGACATTGATCAAATTCCATCACAATGCGCCGCCAGATCGAGTGCACCATGGAGATGGGGAGAGGCGTGGGCCTTCCGCAGCTAACGATGCTGATGGCAAGCAACCGACGGCTCCAGTCAAAGATTGAAAGTAGCGGAGCTCGAGGCAGTCAAAGATCGAGGTACGATGAGCTCGAGGCCATCAAGGGTTGGCAGAAAACGAAGGCAGTAATATTCATCTCACTCTCAATCCTTTCTTACAGTTGGGAATGAGGATGGGGGTATGAGGCAAAGAGGCTGTCGAAGCATATCCCTGGAGCAAGCAGGCGCACAACAACCGGAGGGCCACCCAGGGGAAGGGGGAGGGAAGGGAAGGATCGAGGTGCGCAAAGTAGTTGGACAGACAACGCCTTGCAAAGACGACGGGTTGGCACCTTGAACCACATGCTGGGCTCAAACACGTGATCCATCGGGCACTCATATGGCAGAGGCATCCTCTCCGCGCCTGCGACATCCAAAACCAGTCGCCCCTCAAGCCGCTCAGGGTCAAAACCAGTCCCCCACTCAAGCCGCTCAGTCAAAACCAGTCCCCCACTCAAGCCGCTCAGGGTCAAAACCAGTCGCCCACTCAGGCCGCTCAGGGTCAAAACTGATCGATCCTCTCGCGGGCAGAGTGGAGGCGTTAGAGGGGGAAATGAAGCGCGCAACGTCGCATTAGGATGAAGCCTGTAGCGTCACATTAGGGTGCGTTGCGCGGGCTTGGGCAGAGGACTTAAACTCCCTCCCTTCATGCTGGGTTCTCCCCGCACAGGCGCACAGGCACACAGGCCACACGGCGTGTGCATTGTCTCCTCCTCGAAGAGAAATTGGGCAGAGAAAGGGTGGGGAGGAGAGATCTGGCAAAATGCGTCCCCCTCATCATGCCTCGCAGACTTCAGCCCCCTGCCAGGAGGAGCCTACGAACAATGAGGGGACAGCCTGCGGGCAGTTGACACCTGGCGTCCGGCAACCATGAAGTAACCACCTGGGCCCACAGTCAAGCACACCCACCCCGCACCTCCCATCCTCTTGCATTAGGCAAGAGCGAATCTCGCGCAGGGAAACCATGCGTCTTGCAGCATGGGCCTCAACAGGGGAAACAATGCATCTTGCAGCATGGGCCTCAACAGGAAACAATCGTCTAGCAGCATGGGCCTCAACAGGGGAAACAATGCATCTTGCAGCATGGGCCTCAACAGGGAAACAATGCATCTTGCAGCATGGGCCTCAACAGGGAAACAATGCATCTTGCAGCATGGGCCTCAACAGGGCAAACAATGCATCTTGCAGCATGGGCCTCAACAGGGGAAACAATCGTCTTGCAGCATGGGCCTCAACAGGGGAAACAATGCGTCTTGCAGCATGGGCCTCAACAGGAAACAATGCGTCTTGCAGCATGGGCCTCAACGAGTAATGCATCTTGCAGCATGGGCCTCAACAGGGAAACAATGCGTCTTGCAGCATGGGCCTCAACAGAAACAATCGTCTTGCAGCATGGGCCTCAACAGGGAAACAATGCATCTTGCAGCATCGGCCTCAACAGGGAAACAATGCATCTTGCAGCATGGGCCTCAACAGGGCAAACAATGCATCTTGCAGCATCGGCCTCAACAGGGGAAACAACGCGTCTTGCAGCATGGGCCTAAACAGGGCGTGAGGGGGCCAGGAACAGAGCGAGGATGTTAAGAGGTGGCACAAGCAGATGTGGCAGATGGCGCAAACAGGTGTCGCAGGTGGCGCATAAACCCGGGGTGCGGGCGAACCAGTATCAACCGCAATGGCACTAAAACCCGGGGTGCGGCTGAACCAGTATCGATTGTAGTGGCACTTAGTACCCGGGGTGCATGCGTACCAGTATCGATCGCAGTGGCACTTAAGAGTGGGAAGCACGAGCGTGCGCCCGAGGAGATGCGCCAGCGCAAATGCGTCCTGCATCGCCAGGCCCCGGGCTCAATTCCCGACCCCTGAAATTAACTTGCGCCCACACATCACTGGTCCGGGGTGCACTGCGCCTCTGACATGCCGTCATGAGGGCACGCGCCTCTGACATGCCGTCATGAGGGCACTGCGCCTCTGACATGCCGTCATGAGGGCACGGTCATTGCCTTGGAGAAGGAAGGGCGCCACCATTTTCTCACGCTGCCACCAGTGGCATTTATCCCCGCGCATCTAAGCGCACCGCAATGCCAGCGAAGGAGCGGATGGAAGAATCTAATATTGAGGATAGAATGCTGGAGGAGGCGGATGCGCCACCGGACTTTGTTCACCTCCTCTCACCGTCTCCGCTCATCTCCTCGTATTTCGCAACGTAGCGTCACCCGGGGGAAGAAGGGGGTGGGGGGTTGGCTGAAGAGCCTGGACACTCCGCTACATTTGTCCTCCCAGACGAAACCTCTCCACCCTCATCTTGGCCCAAATTTCTACATGCCACACATCGTCCCTTGCCCTTGCTCACCTGCAGTCTTCGGCGCTGCAGGGCGTCTGCCTGCACGCCCCAACCCCATTCCCCCCCTCCAACCCCTCCACTTTGTGGACAATCCCGGCTGCGACAACCACCTGCCGGCGTCATTCTGAATGTGCACAGGCGCGCTGACACGTGCATGGACTCCAAACATAGCCTTTCCGTTGGATTTATGGAACACATCCCCAGAGATCTCTACAACCGCAGATCGTCACCTGCCATCTCTGCCTATGCGGATTTCTTTTACCTCTGCCGGTGCACACCTAGCTATACTAGCCTCTAGCTGCTTCCAGCTGGTCACGCGCCCCAGTGCGGCGCGCTCATGCTTGCACTGCAGGTCCACCCCAGGCGTGGGGCTGCCAGGATGGGGCCTGCGCTGAAGGGCGCGGCGGAGGGGCAGACCTGCAGATGCAACGAGACGCCGCCGTCGCCGGTGCCGGTGGGATCCCTGCTGGTGGCGAAGGCGCTCGGCTCCACGGGCTCCCATGCATGCAGCGCCACGTCGGACGCGTTGAATCCCTCCATCATGTCCCCATTTATTACCAAGTAATTACCCGCGTAGAATTGATCGTTCTCGACCCACCAAATCCCTGCTCCGTCCCCCCCGAATGCCAGGGATATCTGAGGGGGGGGTCTCATGCACAATATAGAGGGATCTAGAGGGATATCTGAGAGGGGTCTCAACGGGGTCAACCATGCAGGTTCACAGCCACAGACGAACTGCACACCCTAAAGCAAGAGGGGCTCAAGAGGACCTGCGCGGAGCAGAGCTCCCTGCTCCATGCCCGTGCGTCCATCCATTCCAGGGCCTCTTGGACCGCTGGCCTCCACTCTTTCTTCCGGTGGTTGTCGCACAGCCGGAAGAGGTACTTCCAGCCCGCCCATTCCCCCTCCGGCGACGCGAGGCGGTTGCGGGGGTTCGGATGCGACGCCCCTGGGCCGTGCACGGTGCGACAGTTGCACAGCAGGCAACGGCTGCCGTACATGAACTGCTCCGTCTCGTAGCATATGCCGCACGCGCCCTTGTCGCGGCTGTCGCCGCCCCCGCATGCGGCCGCTGCATTCTTATTATTGGTATTATTATCATTATTGGGATTGCTCCCCGCGGGTGGGCCCCGCTGCCCGCACGTGGTGGTCGTGCTTCCAGCAACCAACTGGGTACGACCACGACGTGCGGGCAGCGGGGCCCACCCGCGGGGAGCAATCCCAATAATGATAATAATACCAATAATAAGAATGCAGCGGCCGCATGCGGGGGCGGCGACAGCCGCGACAAGGGCGCGTGCGGCATATGCTACGAGACGGAGCAGTTCATGTACGGCAGCCGTTGCCTGCTGTGCAACTGTCGCACCGTGCACGGCCCAGGGGCGTCGCATCCGAACCCCCGCAACCGCCTCGCGTCGCCGGAGGGGGAATGGGCGGGCTGGAAGTACCTCTTCCGGTTGTGCGACAACCACCGGAAGAAAGAGTGGAGGCCAGCGGTCCAGGAGGCCCTGGAATGGATGGACTGCTCCATGCCGCTCCGCTGCTGGAGGTTCCGGGTGGTCCCGAGCGGCACAGTGACTCGGAATGCAAAGGGATCCCCGCTACGCAAGGAGGGTGACAAGGCGGCGAAGAAACCACAGGCGTGTGTCCGCACCGGCTTGGCGCAGACGCTCGCGCTTGCCATAGCTGTACTCAGGGGTATCCCCAAACTGGTACGTGGCGTGCAGCGCCACCGGCTTGGTGTTGTACTGCCAACCCGCAGCCGCTCCCCAGCCCGGCACATCGGCAGTGGCATGGGAGGGTATGGAACATCCATTTGCATATCTCCGGGGACCAAACCATTTCGGGCTCTGCGGGCTGTGGAATCTCAAACCCTTCCCTGCTCTCCTAGCACCCCCCATGAGACGTGCTGAACATTGTTCCAGAGGCAGGGCTGTGGCGGGGCCAAAGCACACGACGACGAGATCGCGGGAAGCAGCGAGGCACCGGCTTGAGGAGGCGTGGTGAGGGGAGCAGGCAGCCCGATGTTGGGCGTAGACAAGGATGTAATAGGCGGAGGCCGTGAAGTGATGGCTGGAGGCCAGTCACTGTTTTGGATAAGACAGCATGGTAAGTTGCGACGCAGTGGTGACTGGAGGGAGGGTCATGATTGAGCACAGGCAGGGTGGCAAGGGCTTGGAAGCACAGATGGATGGTGGGAGGAGGCGGAATGGTGGCAGCCATGGAGGAGATGCTGATGACCGCTGGTAGCCTGCACCTTCTTGTGCAGCTGCGTGACGAAGAAACTGTGTCCGTTGAGGAACTCCACCATGGGCAACACCCCTGTCATCCCGGCGGCCCGTCGTCGCTCAGAAATGCATTTTGGGCGTTGTGCCCTTGAGCGCCGCTTGAAGGCTTTGCAACTTTCAAGGGCATCCCCCCCAACCCCGAGGGCTCCTCATCAGCAGTTGCTGCTGGCCTCCTGCACAACTCGTGCATTCTGGTGGGTTGTAAAAAGCGGCACAAAGCTTCTGTTGTGCTGGGAGTGATGTGTGCAGCCGGGTGTGAGAACGCCACCATCGTCTCGGCCACTATGACGTGCATCTCATGCGGCGACAACCCAGAGCGCGCCGCCGAGGTGGCGAGGCTCGGCGCGTGCGACGTTGTTGGTGGCTTGATTGGGCTGCGGGGAGTCACTGAGTCAAGCGGTGGCTCCATACAAACCCTGCAGCCCTCGCGTACACCAGATGCGACGCCCCTGGGCCGTGCACGGTGCGACAGTTGCACAGCAGGCAACGGCTGCCGTACACGAACTGCTCCGTCTCGTAGCACATGCCGCACGCGTCCTTGTCGCGGATGTCGCCGCCCCCGCATGCTGCCGCTGCATTCTTATTATTGGTATTATTATCATTATTGGGATTGCTCCCCGCGGGTGGGCCCTGCTGCCCGCACGTGGTGGTCGTGCTTTCAGCAGCGGCCGACGATGAGGCTACAGCGCCAGCGGCGCCCCGCTGTGGCGCTGGCGCTCCCACGTTCCAAGCCGAGGCGGTAACTCTCGGCACACGGAAGGGATGACGGATGTGGGAAATGTCTTGTCGCATCGTGATGATAAGGTATGAAAATATATGAGATCACCCAGATCTGAAGAGGATCTGTCGCGACACGCTTGTGAGTTGTGTACAACAATGCGCGGGGCAAGCGAGAGGAGCTCGCAACAATATATGCAACGCTCGCGCCGCCAAA
>LGRX02012262.1:0-24409 GCA_001247695.2 Cymbomonas tetramitiformis
GTTTCTTTTGCACACGGATCATTGCCAAAAGGCACACTGCCTGCCCCGAAGGGCCATCCATTACACAAAAATAGCTTTTGTCTGACCGGTGCTGTCTAAGCTACCAGCCAGACTTACCAGAGTTAGTGAAAGTCTATTTTGATGGATGTATTTCCTTGAAATAAACCTGTGCAAAGTGAACAGAGATTCCTGGGTTGGGTGGGTAGGGAAGGCAAAAGAACAGAGCTGAAGCCGATGTAGCTTCACGGGCTTCTTGTCTAGTTTCTGTGCCTACTACACGTGACACGAACCGTCACTAGAGCTGCAAAGCATGACACGGGTCATTTGATCTACACGTGGCAGAAACCACTAAAATTCCACTGTGCTCCAATTTAAACATTTCTTTTGCACACGGATCATTGCCATGTCTTCAGAGATATGTGCCGGCACTCTCTTACTCCATCGGTGCTGCTGGCTGCTGCCATCCCGGTGTTAGCCACCCGAAGTAGTAGACCATGTCGGCGACTGCTGTGGGGTCGATGTAGGCGTGTACTGCCGAAGACAGTTGCACCCACCCCCCGAAGAAGCATACTTTTTCCACCACTACTCCCACTGCACGTGAGCATGTAGTGGCACCCTTACGGGTGCTGTGGGCTGTGTAATGCCCTCCTTCCAGAGGGACACACCCCACGTGCCCTAGGGCACAAGCAATCCACTCGTTCGCATCAACGTTCTTGAACTGCTTCTTTTTGTCACACGGCAGCCTCCAGTAGCTGGCCGTGTCCGCTGCTTTTGCTGTACTCGTCGTAGCAGCCTGCAGCCAGTCTTCATCCCGAGTCTGCTCCCACCGATCGAGCAGCTCGTGCAGCTCTGCCACCCCCTCCCGTGGGATGCAGAGCCTCCTCTTACACAAGAGGTGGTTCTTGCCTTTTTCCTTCTCGAGCACGATCGAGAGTCCGTTGCTGTCCCTCAGCAAGCTCTCCCGCAGCATCGCCGTGCCTGTCTGCGGTTTGCCAAACGTCACAAACGCCACAACCACGTACACACAAGCACGGAAGAGTTTCCGTTGTTCTTCAGTCGCAAGAGGCAACTGAAGAGCAGCTTTGTGTACACACCTCACTGCCGAAGCTGGCAAATAAGTTCTCACCGTCTCCGTGACGTTCTGCTGCTCTGCTGCCGCTGTCTGCATCGCCGTCATGCCCTTCACAGCACGTGTGACAGCCCGGCCCTTCGCTGGCCCCGGGTAGTCGAAGTCCTCGTGGAAGCTGTTGATGGCCAACAAGTACGGCTGAAGGGAGGTGCCCTTCACCGTACCTGCTTTCTGTAGGGCGGCCATGTACAGTTGCACAGTGGCTGCTGTTGCCGGCAACCACCGTAAGTTCTCCTCGGTGCAGAACTTCACGAACTTCTTATATTGCCCCTCGTAGTTGTCGGCTGTCAATTTCTCCAGCGCCGCTGCCTGCATCGCTGCTGCTGTGTCAGAGTGCTGGTTGTTCCCCAGCTTTTCCGTCCAGTGTCTCAGCAGCACAGTCTTCCACGGAGTCGCTGTCACCTGCTGTTGCGGATCTTCTTCTTCATTTTCTGAGGGAAATACTCGATATTTCTCCTCCTTCAGCACGACGTTCTCCTCGTCACCGTCGTCGTACTGGATCTTCGTTCTTCCATCTTCACCTGTGGCACCCACGATCCCGGGGTACCACGCCTGGTCCTCCGGCCAAAATACCTCTATTTTGCAACCGGGTCTCACCTCTTCTTCTGGCTTGTTGATCTCCTCGTCGCCTTGTCCTGCCCCCACACCCCCCGCTCTCAAGTGAACACTCACTGGGAGCCGGGGATGTGAAACAAGACTAGCTCCCAGCTGGAGGCTCCGAGCAGCTCGGACCCTCCCAGCCTGCTGGGAGTGAAGAGGTCCCTGCGTCGGGGCACGATCACCACCTCCGCAGCCAGCGCCTCCAGCTCTCGGAACCACGATTGCCCCGGCCAGTACGGTGCCACCGCCGCTGCTGCGTTCTCTTCTCGCAGCATGTGAGCCACCTCGTCGAGTAGCCCCCACGGAGGATTCACCCAGTTGTGCTCCCCCCGCCAGTCGTACGCCAGCGAGTCCACCCCCTCGCAGCCCGGGTCGTGCCAGGCACTGTAGTACCTCGGCAGCTGGGCCGAGATCTCGGAGGCGAAGCGGTCCACGGAGTGCTCGCCCCACTGCTCCTCGGCGTACTTGAACCACTTCGTGTTGATCCTCCAGTCGTCGAGGTCCTTGTCTCGTGACAGCCGATCCGCCCACTCGTTGGCCTCGCTGCGGATGTACCTCGCCTGCAACTCGATGTCGTGTAAGTCGAGGAGCAACCAGAGCTTCCGCATACGTCGCATCATTGACAAAGATTCGTGGTGAGTCCGTCCACCCGAAGGGGAGTGCACCATTGGTACAGCACCCCCTGGATGTCGAACTGCATGAACTCCTGAAAGTCCTGGTCGATCCCCACTGCGTGGTACCCGTCCTTGAGATCGAAGGTGTTGCACCAGTCGCCCTGACTCGCCAGCCTTCGCAGCTTCTTCAGGGTCTCCATCTTGCACTTGGACTTCACGCAGAACTCATTCAGCCACCGGAAGTCCATCACCAATCTCCAAGAGTTCGTGCCTGGCTTAGGCACCAGAAACACCCACAAAACGTGACGTCTTCGGCGTGCCCGTACGCATGCTCTAGTCTTCAAAGACCTGGCCGTCTCGATGTCCAACCACTCCTGCTGCTGCTGCGTCAGATCCCGCAGAGAGGTCCCGTGGTCGAAGTCGGGTGGTGGGCCTTTCACCCACCGCATCTTCGCTCCTCGAGCGATCCATTGCAGTGCTTCGCTGCTCGCGCCTCCAGCGCGCCATGCTCCTTTGCAACAACGTACATACTCCTGTATCGTACGCTGTTTGACCTGAACCCCCGGAGCGAGAGGGGTAGGTCAGGTGCCCCAAGGCACATTTAATTCCTCTTCCCACGGGGATTAGCGGCCTTACCGCCCTTACCCGTGGAATTGGGAGGAAGAGCTCGATCTCCTCCACAACCACCTCCAACTCGGTGGTGTCCACGTTGTGCTCGGTTTGCAGCACCAGCCGCCTGCTTCGCCGTCACCGTCATCACGCTCTTGGCCTTGGAGGCGTCGAACTCTGCCAGCCACTTTGTCAGGATCGTGTCCGCCACCACACCCTCAGTGCCTGCGTAGATTTTCTGCTCCATGAAGGCAAGCTTTGCCCGTACAACTTCAGCTCCACCGCGAGCTTCGTTGTCTCCCTCGAGCATCGCCCTGTACCCAATCATGGTGTAGGGGTTACACAACAACCCGTAGACGCCCTTCTTGGTGTTGTGTCCTCGCAGCACCCGATTCCAGAGCTCCTCCAAGAACGGGGTGTACTCAGCTTCGGGCAGGTTCTGCAGCAAGTCCACAGTCGCCTCCTCGTAGACGATCGCGTCGTGGAAGTACGCGAGTGCCGGTCCCAGCACCATCTGCTCGTACTTCATCGAGGAGTTGGACTTCTTACTCAACGCCGCATGTGTCTTGTCCCCGTACAGGCCAAACAACTTGGGCATCGCGTCAGTAAGAGTGTCCGGACGCGGAGGAAAGGAATTCACTGGCGCGTAGGGACAATAAGGAATTCGTCGGAGCTTCTCGAGCTCTGCATCACCGGTCGACGTCGTCGCCGATGTGACTTCTTCCTTGGCGGACCGAGCTTTGTCAGCGTCCGCCCGCAGAGCACTGATCTGCTCTGTCAGCAACTGAGCTTGCAGGTCGTGCTGCTTGCTCTCTGCTTGCTGGATCTTCATTGCCGCATCGTGGGCTTCTTGCTGGTGCTTCATCTGTTGAAGCAGCAGCTGCACCTCCAGCGAAGGTGCTGGAGGAGATGCAGTCTCACCAGGGGTACCTACACCACCCGGTGTAGGCTCAGGGTCCCCTGGTTGCTGACCGTCTGTGCTACCAGTCATTGTGCTGGTGCAGATTCCAGATTGCTTGCTTCTACAAGAGTAAGGGATTTAATACTTACAGTGTGCCGCACAGAAAATATCCCAGAAGGAAATATTTGCGTGGAATTCTTTTACCGAAGGCAAAAGAACAGAGCTGAAGCCGATGTAGCTTCACGGGCTTTTTGTCTAGTTTCTGTGCCTACTACACGTGACACAAACCGTCACTAGAGCTGCAAAGCATGACACGGGTCATTTGATCTACACATGGCAGAAACCACTAAAATTCCACTGTGCTCCAATTTAAACATTCTTGTCCATTTTCCATGGCTGAGCATTCTTCAAACTCGGCAAGATTCTCTATCAATATTCCCCGGTACCAATATGCAAATGTGTTAGCCATATCATTTGTGAATGCCGCAAGCTCTGCTCATTTATCCTTGCTGTGGGATACAGGTGATACGCATGCAAAATCAGCTGCCCATATGAGTGATGAAGACATGTCGCATTGGGCATGCAATGTGGAAAATGTGCACGAGGGCGCTGATTTCCCACATGATATAGCTTCCCTCGAACCTGATGGACAAACTTAGATGATGCCGTCGGATAGAGCATATTATTGAGTGATCAAAGTAAATATTCAAATACCAGCATTGCCGATCTCGAGATCTCCGATAGGCCATATCCACGTGGCAATTTGCTGTCCAACCCCGAATCAGCCGAGCTAATTGTGGCATATCATGGTATGGCTTGTTGGCATCGTGTCATGCAGTCATCATGTGATATGACAATGCGATTATTGGTGTTTTGATATTTTAAATAGGTAAGCGTGTATGTGTTTTGCCTGAGTTCGTCCTTAGAAACAGCAGGGGTATATGCAGCGTATAGTTAGCGCATGAAAATGAGCGCGAATAGGACGAGCACAGCAAATGCCTGGAGGGAGCGTCAGTCGGGAATGGCCATTGTTTTTAAGTACACGGACATACATGGCTACGTGTGGCGCAGTGATCGTTGCGGGAACGTGGGTCCCAGGGGCTATATCGGTCGCTTGCTATACATGCATAAAAAAGACTCGTCATGCGATTGTGCCAGGTTTGTTCACACAGCGCGGCGCGGGAGGCATCTAGAATGTCTTAACATACCTGCACGAAAACAAATTTCCGTGGATGGAAGATACACGTTCTTTCACGCGCCGATGCAAGGGCAATTTTGTATGTATGCTCGCGAAAAAGGGGTGCGATGAATGGCACGTAAATCGTCGTGATATGTAAACGTGATGTATTTGTCATGATATCAAATCATGATATATCTGTACGTGCGTTGGATCCTCGCGCACAGCACATGACTTGGATGCGGTATTATAACGCTGCTCCCATCAGCCGGGCAGTGCACTAGAAGTACGCCGCATATAAAACCTGAAAACTCTCCGCCATCAGCGAAGGGACCGTCCAGGGTTCGGCTTTGTGGGACTTTGGGGCGATGGGGGATGGGACACCCCTTACACTTGGGTAATCCTGATTGAATTGATATCCTGATAGGTATCCTGATTGAATTGATTTTTCACCCTTGATTTTCTATCGAGCCCCCAAAGTTGGCGCCCCCAATAAAGTTGAAAAAGACACACGAAAACTGTCAATATGAAAACGGTTTGTGTACTTTCGTTTTTTTCGGGGTGCCCTGGCTGTTTTTTTGCAAATAACGTGCACCTCTTGCTACGAGGGACGAAAATAGTAGTCTAACGTATCTACGGAAACTCCTAAAAGCGCTGAGACGCACTAGAAGGTCGATGAAGTCGATAATATGTTCCGATTCATGTGCACCACCCTCATCGGTTTTGGGGGTCGCAAAATAACCCACGTTTGGATCTCAGCTCATAGAAGGTATACGTGTGGGTATACTCATACACCATGGCGCCAAAATGGGTCATTAGAGGCACACAAATTGATCCTCGCCACATGAGGCCTTCGCGATCGGCGCCTCACAGGGGTGCATGGGGTGCGCAAAGACGGGATGACACGCGTATGACAGTGTGCCATACCCTGTCATAGAGGGTATGATACACACGTTTGACGCTCCAAATGGCGCCAAGATTAAAAAATGACCGCACTATCCCCTGGCCCCACAAAGTAGGCAGCAAAATTCCCAAAATGAGCCAGGGTATGCACCGTCTCCCCAAGGGAACCGTGCGCTATTATACTCCAGCACCTCTGAGCCACCGCGTTAGATCGGCGTTTGGGGCTCGAACTGCGGACCTCGGGCAAACGAGCTCAATGACCTCGCCACCCTGCCGCACTATATTTTGCCATCCAAAATCTGGGAAAGTTGCATACGTACGTGGGGATGTGCGACATATGCGCGCATAACACCCTTACCAAAAATCGAAGTATCTGTTTTTTGAAAAGTTCGTTCACGTAAGCGCAAAAGGCGAGTGGTGGAAGGTGATTCCCTAGTAGCGTAAAAAATTAGGGTGTAAAACACAGTTTTCTTTTGAAATTGGAATTACATGCGCGAGCCGCATGCGCGGTGTGGCGCGGATAGATAGGCCTGCGTGCGGACACATATGTTTCCACCATAATTTACGGCAAATAATTATTGGTGTGTCCAGGATTGGACCCAACGACATCAAGGTACAAGTGCCAACAAATTTGTCCGCCTATTTGTGCTATCCCTTGTACTGGGATATCCTCGAGTGGATATATATGGGTCGTGTGTGAGTAAATACAGGTTGGCTGCTTTCAGAATGCACTTTCAGAGTAATATACATAAACAGTCAAAAACCTGATATACCGAATAACCCGCGAGGGAACGATCGAACCGAGTGACAAGTGACAACACCTGTATGGCACTGTGACACTGCGCCTACGAGTCAAGTCAGATCTAGGGAATAATAGGCTGAGGCCTGTATCAGGACTCCCAACGTCAGTCCTAGGGCGGTCGGGCAAATTCCAGCAGTAGACGACACGTCACATACACGAGCAAGCTGCTCAAGCAAGCATGAATACAGAAGAAAAGTTCATCTAAAATGATCATAAAGGGCATCGGGCCATATGCAGTCCCGGAAAGAATCCGAGGGTTTCGGTGTCTAGCATATCAGTCGCGTCGGGTCAGAGACCGGATCGCAATGCTATTCCTCCATACACGAGTTCTACGACTCTGTGTATCACTTAGGAGAACAATTCTGATAGAACTGATTGGCTACATTATATACCCATGCATGCTTTTCAGCAGACGATGCATATCATACAATCTTTACGTTATATATGTTGCCATCTTGCTACCGCATTACAAGCAGGCGAAAATTCCCCAGTTTGATGCTGTTAATAATGTTTTCATTAAAAGAGTGTTTGGCCACGTGACACCAATGTTTCTCAAACCAACGACAAGAAAAGTAGACATATGGAATATATTTGGACATAGAGCGAGGACCCGAAACGACTTCAGGTTTGGCGCTAGTCCATACGTTCCCACACCTTTCGTCGGTGCAAGGGTAGAGCGAAAGACCAGATCAGAAACCCTCCATCGATGGCCACTGGATTCTACTTAGTTCTCGTTCCCGTGTGCAAGGACTTCACAAGTTGATTTAAACGGTGCTTACTGCCCAAACTTTATTAACGCAAATGGACAGTCAATACATTTTTCCCTCAGACGCCCTGCATTCTTTTCCGCTGATGGTATCCGTTGCTTCGACGATTACGGACACGTCAGCACGCTTTCATACACTGCTCATCATTGCAAGCCGCACCCATACGCAGCGCTAGCGCTTTGTTTTGGAAGCTACGAGCCCTCAAGCTTCTTTACAAGCAAAGCTTTGATGACCCGCAGGCGAAAGTCTTGGAGCATTTCGCCGCGGGGCCCTGGAGAGGCGAAAGGGAACCAGGCAAATGCCACGTTGACGACGGGAGCGAGTGGAAACCAAGTAGGAAGAAAGCCTGTAGCGTAGAAGCTGGCGGTGGCGACACAACCGCGACCGACGGGTGCGAGGGAGACGTCCAGGGAGTCGAGCCATTCCGCGTTGGTCCATGTGAGGACGTGCACCTGTGGTCAGTGGCCATATTCAATAAAGACAAAGTGATAAATGGGTTCGATCATATTCATAATTTTTTTAAGATTCGTGTTTCCTACTTAAAGAGCATTCTAGAGAACCGTTACCTACGTTTGGCGCGAGTGAAGTTGGAGGAAGGGTTCGTGCAAGTTCACAGGTGGACACTCTGACCTTTCTAGAATCTGCTCTTGCGACTTTGAAGTTCGGCAT
This sequence comes from Cymbomonas tetramitiformis, assembly GCA_001247695.2. NCBI lineage: Eukaryota > Viridiplantae > Chlorophyta > Pyramimonadophyceae > Pyramimonadales > Pyramimonadaceae > Cymbomonas > Cymbomonas tetramitiformis. The sequence continues at coordinate 8,172 of LGRX02012262.1, forward strand.
AAGCAGCTTTGACTGCCGATCAGGGCCAAGCTCCTGCAGCACCTCGACCAGCGCGGCTGAAATCTCGTCGGGACTGCTTGTGGTGAACTCCCACCTGCAAACCAGTATACCGCGAGTTTCGAGGATGATTGGACCCGGTCTAATGTGCCCTGGAAAGGTCGTGCCTGCAACAGTAGCAGTGTCCCTTGAACGGATAGATGCAGAGTTACACAGAGGTGTATACAAGGTCGTACACGTGCGTATAAAATCGTACTCGGTAAGACCAGTGCCACATACGCGCAGAACAAGATGTCTTAGGGTTTGAGATGTGAATGTGTCTGCTTCGTGTTGAAGGTGCTCCATGCACAACTCGGTGCATAAGCAAGCATGCGTTGTAGGGTTTAAGGCTGTGCGATGGTTCACTTCTCAGTTTTGGAGTTGAGTCCGACAAATTGACCGACCCAATGTCCCGGGGCGATCAAGTCTTGAAGAGGACTCTGCAGGCTCGAGATGAGAGACGGATTGGCATATGCGGGCAGAATCGGACTCGCTACAGCTACTCCCGTAAGTCTCAACACGTAGCGACGGGACGTTGCTGCTGCGTGATTTCCCGACTCGGCCTGGACCTTAAAGCGGTTCGGGACAACGTGTCGACCGCGCTTGAGGCTCTTGTTGCGACAGTAATTCGAAGATGCTCTTCTGCTATTGTCGTGTGAAGTGGTGATGCTGAGCGGCTTCATTGTCATTATCATCATCAATCTTTCGTTTTGTTGAGCAATTGATATCGTCGGTGAGAGGCGAAATAGAGTTGAAACAGTGGGTGAGAAAGGAAAATACAAAATAGAGTCGGAACAGGCTTCCGCCTAAACCGCCTGAACCCTACTTCTGACACTGAACAAGTAGCATGGTCGATCTCAAGATCTCTTTCGGGCCATGTGAGATCAGGGATGTCGATGAGCTGCAGCTGTGTTACCTGTGCTGTCACCCCCCATTTTAGACCGGAAACCTCCTCCCGTTTAGCGTTTTCATCCTCCTCACACCACATTCTTTCCTCATTTCGTGTTCCGCCAATCAGAATCCATCAGCGAAACGAGGAATGATGGAAACGAGGAAGCGAGAGTTTACTTTTTTATAACTGGATGTTATGTGTCACAGTGTATACGTTCCGCTGGTCGATGTTAAATTGCTCAGATGAAGATTTCCTCGCGGCTAAGGATATAGAGTGGGGTACGGCACCCCGGAAAACTGGTCTCGGAATTGGATTTGGACCATTGGATCGACCGCTACGAGCGTTGACCGTTCCGTTGACTTTTACTATTTAGACCTAATTTTTCCAGCAAATTGATGATTCCTGCGCAGGCATCTGTGGAAGAAGTCTTCACTCACTGAGAGCATATATGAGCTAGGGATATATATCCCTTACATATATATGCTCCCAGTGCGTATGGAGGTTGAGTTTAGCGCGATTCGGGTGTGATCCCATACTTCCGGCTCAAGGAATAGTACGGGTTCACACATTGAGTCATGCAATTTTGCTAAGAAAGTGGGTGCGACGTACACAAGTTGCGCAGTATCAATTTCTTGAAGGTGCTGCAACTTAACGTACGTTCGTATGCCTTGCCATCTATGCGGATGGTTGCCGATACCGGCTTGTGCCCGCTTTGAGCACAAGCCGGGATCGTCGCGTTCACGCACGTAGACACCGTGCGGGCTCATCTTATGATAAATTTTACCTTAAAACAGACCCCAAGGAACAATAAACCGAGGGCAATCAAGGGCAATCAAACGCCTAAGACCGATGAAAAATTTTCAGGGAGGAGCCTCAAAACCGGAAAACCCCTCTTGGAAAATCGCGTTCAGATCTTCACGTAGCGAACCTCAGAGTTTCCAGGCACGCACAAACCTCATGTTCGCATGTTCAGGAACATGTTCTAATATACAAAAATGTTCAAGATAGAATAACATATCCGTGATATATCCTTGAAAAAGGTGCTGAACAGCACCGTTCAAGCAAGTTTGCAGAGCGCTTCTGGAGCTGCGCAAGGTTTTCAGGCCTAAATCTGAGTTTCGAGATCGCGAATTTCATCGCGTTCGATCGGAAAACCCGACCAACGGAATGTATACAGTGCAACGAGTGGAACGAGAGGTGCTGTGTCACATAACTCTGGTTATGTGACAGGCCGTAGCGGAGGGAACCTCACAAGTTTAGTTCTGTTTGAGAAAGGGTTTATTATTAAAGTTTGCTGGAATCTGTATAGGCAGCCCTGACTGGGAGTCCCGGTGCAGGCCCCTATGACAGACCCCTAGGACCAACACTGGACCGCTGACTGATCTATAGGTTCGTGCTGTGACACACGCTGTGTCACAGGTAGGCTAGTATCCGAGACCGTTGCGAGACCGTTCCGGGTATATCTAGCTTAGGGTTTATTATCTTATCACAGTTTATCCACACAGTTCGGGACCCTCTGATATCTAGTGAACTAGGATATTCCGGTAGGTCGTGGCCCCATCCACGCTTTATTCCACTTGCTAGTTTGGCCATGATTGGCTAAACGGCCGCTCGGAGAGGTGGTGCGCGTTTGCGCGTTTGGGCATTAGTGGAGATTTTGAGATGAGCGGCTTGCGGTGAGCGACTTGGGCCGCAGCTATGGGGTGCCGGCTTGGATTGGGTTTCGTCGTCGCAATGTTCACTATTCGCGGTTCTCTGCTCGCTCTGATCCCGCCTGCTGCCGTGTTTTGGGCTGGTGACTTAAGCACCTTTGACTTCGACGACATCTTCCTTCGCCCCTCGCTAGCATGGCCCGACCGTTCTTTCCATGTCTGTGACGTCACATTTTCTCCGCGACCCTACCCAAACGTGCTGCAGCGTACCGCCTCCCCTCAGGCTTATCTAGAGATGGGAATCACAACGAGATCCAAGAAGTCCCTCACGAGGGACAGCGACATCGACGCCTCTCTGAGGTTGATCGACGGGGTACGGAACACGCCGACGGCAGCTACGCCTTCAGTTCCTACCCCCAACCCTGCATCGAACGAAGACGCGGACGTGGCCGTCAGACGTTACTTGCAGGAGCAATCCAAGTTGGCGGACGAGATCTACAAAGCGCGTCTCCATCGGGCTTGGGCCAAGAGTATCCGTGAGGATATTCTTGGTGACAAGAAACATCATTTCCGCGGTACGGACGACGCTGGCCTTCTGTCCGACCTGGTGGTGCAGCTGCGTACGGAGTTTCAGTCGGCCGGACTGGAACTGTGTGCCTTTGACCTCGACGACCCTCTGGCTCCAGTGGTCAACAAGGTGAATGGCCTCTTGTACGACGTTCTGGCTCTCGTGGTGGAGAAGCACAGCAACGCCTACGTCTGGCTCACTGGTACGGATTCTTCGACTGACCGAGATGGACGGCGTGCTCTTGTCGACATCATCAAGGGCTCTGTACCAGTGGCGCTGCGGGAATCGCAGCAGGAGGAGCATGCGGCTTTACGTTATCCCGCAAACGTTGACCCGCAGCCGATTTTGGCTAAGGAACAGCGTTTGGTGCGGGATAACAGGACTTCAGACTGGACTCCGACCGAGGCAACACGAAAATTGTCTCTCTACACCCGCCTCGACCCCGTGTTTTACGCGGCGGTAAAGGTCCGCTATCCCATGGCTGCCGACCTGTCCCACGTGTCCCTTGCTTCTCTTCGCTCCTTGGTGGTCGAGATTTATCAGTCTTGGGCGCAGACGGACGGGGGAAGGCAGCTTCTGGTGCGGGCGGGGTCTCCGCACACCTCTCCAGCAGTGAGTACGATGCGCTGCTCCAGAAGATCACGGAGCTGACGGAGCTCGTACAGCGGCAGCGGGGTGAAGCCGCTCCGGTTGTGCGTCAACAACGGGAGCGGGTGCAGCAGCGGCAGCAGCAGCAGCGGGGGCAGCAGCCGCGAGGATTCCGTGTGGGGACCCACAAGGCCCCACCGGTGGGATTCGACCGTGACGATCAACGGGCAAGGCCGTTCTGCGGTAGGTGCAAGAAGGCGGGGAAAGGTGAGGCGTATCACTTCTACCGCGACTGCCCGTTGGGCGGGCGCCAACACCCGCCCACCTCTGCCGCGGCATTTTGCGTTCCCATCGACGAGGAGGACGCAGAGGGGGTGCACGCACTCGCCATGTGTGCGTTGTTCCAGCAGGCGGCGGATGACGGAGCGGAGTCCTTCGCGCGTGCGGCAGCCGCGTACGGGCCGCCCGCGGTGCTTTCTGCGGGAGCGGTGGGCGGCATTGACGTGTCCGCCTACGGCTTCACCGTGGAGCAGCAGCCGGATTCCGAGGGGGACGACATTCTCCGCAGGCTCGACGATCTTGCCGCGGAGGTTCACTCCGCGGCCAACCCGCAGGTGCATTACACTCACGCATCTTTCCCGCCTCCTGCCGGTAACGGGCAGGGGGCTTCGGCTCTGGTGTGCATGCCCGCCGCAGCGGTGGCCACACCGGAGGAGCAGGTTCCGGCAGGTGGTGCGGCGGCATCGGCATCCGCCGTGCCGGCCCCTGCTATGCCTGTCTCGCAGGGAGAAGATGTGAAGCCCGCGCCACTTCAATCGGCGCGGGTGACCACCACAGCGGACGCGGACGGTGAGTTCGCTGGGTTCGTTCAGACCGTGAACCACGCCGCCGTCGAAACGGTTGATCTCACGGGTTACGACACGGACGATTACGAGGACTTCGCTGACGGCAGCTTCGTCGTGAAGCCGCGGGCCTCGGCCATCTCGGCAAATCACTCGTCGACGCCCGCAGCCCAAGCACCTCACTCTGGTGGTGCTCTGGAGGATTGGCGTGAGGGTGCTCCCCGCAGCTACGGCTGTGGAAAGCCTCCGTGGGGCTTCCCCGCCCACGCGGGCTTGTGGGGGATGCCCTTCCTTCTCTCTTTCATTCTCTTGATTTCTGTCGTGGGAGTGGGAGCTGCCACCTATACGGTGGCCAACGACATCGACCCTGTGCAGGTATCGGGTCGGGCTGCGCGGCAGCCTGTGCTGTGCAGGAGTGAGGAGTCACCGCTTGTCACGGTGCCATGTGCCATCCCGCCTCGTCGCCACCGGCGGGTGCAGCGGCAGCAGGGCCTCTATATGGCTCCGGTGCCGTGGCATCCCGGACCGCCGCCACCTGGCATCTTATTTGAGGGCGGTCCTCCGTTGTCGCCGGCATCGTCTTCGGATGACGAGGCGCCACCGTCGGGCAGTACTTGGCAGCACCCTGGTGCGGTGCAGCCTCCCGTGATCGACGAATCAACAACACCGACTCCGTCAAATTCTCTGGCGAATGATTTCTCCATGACCGACACCTTGCACTTTGGCAGCCCTGTGCTACTCCGCCGTGCTACTGTGGACTACTACAGTGCTCGTTGTGGTGACGGTGCTCCTCTGGCCATTGACCCCGAGTAGTTATGTTTCTGGTTCTGGCAGTACACCACTTTCATGGTGGTGTGCTGAGATGTACTTTGACCTCAACACGGTCTTCAATCTGGTTTATGCTTTTGCTTTGACAACTTTGAACTCTTCAATCTGACTTGCTGACACAGTGCCTTTCAGTAGTTTGGCAGGACCTATATGCCTGTATGTTTCTGCACTTGTGCCGGCTAGAGGGTTTCAATTTGTGTATCAGAATTGCACAGTTGAATTAGCAGTTAGGTTTGTCACCCTAGCTCCTGCCCTAACTTATCTTAACATTCTGACTCTCCTAGACAGTCACCACCCACAGTGCTGGGGTGGTGTGCTGGAATCTGTATAGGCAGCCCTGACTGGGAGTCCCGGTGCAGGCCCCTATGACAGACCCCTAGGACCAACACTGGACCGCTGACTGATCTATAGGTTCGTGCTGTGACACACGCTGTGTCACAGGTAGGCTAGTATCCGAGACCGTTGCGAGACCGTTCCGGGTATATCTAGCTTAGGGTTTATTATCTTATCACAGTTTATCCACACAGTTCGGGACCCTCTGATATCTAGTGAACTAGGATATTCCGGTAAAGTTTATCGTTATAATTCGAGTATTTTACGGTATTTGTTGAGTTTCAGCTATGGTGGACCATTTTTCGGATACAGAATTGGCAGACAAGATTACTAAGTTGAAAGCGTCAGATGAGTATGCGGCTTACGCACTCAAGTTAAATGAAATGATCCCGGATTTGTCCGAGCGCGATAAGCAAATACAAGATTTCTTGAAGGTTTTAGTAGAGGAGCAACGAAGCAGGGCAAAACTGAATGACGGGAAGTTGGAGGCAGTGTTACATGGATTACATTCCTCTTGCTGATTTCAAATGTGATTAATGGTTTAGCTAGGGTAGATAGGGGGGTCCCATAGTGTAGGCGTGTCACATAACTGAGCAGTGACAACGAGAAACATCTGCAAAAGGCGCTTTGGGAAATTTCCATGTTCATGTGTCATATATTAAATATGTAGTTGCAAGTCAACGCGGAACTATTTCTCACACGCAGCGTGTCATGTCACCCTGACCCTGCCCAGCCATTCAAAGATTTCAAAGATTATGTATTACGTAATTATTAGTCAAGTGTCACGAAGTAGTAGTAGTAGTAGTCAAGTCACAGAAGAAGATCAAGATTATTTAACATCAAACATGTGACACCAAGACCAACCTTCGCTTGTATAAAACTTGAAGTGACAACCGCATCGAAAGCGACACAGTCGAGTGAACAGTAATAAACTATAAAGCTCTACAATCAAGAAGTATGCACTAAAAAATGACTCCTTCTTTAAGCTCAGATGAAAGTATTTAGCGAGTATCGTCGATCTATGTAATGGCTATTTCTCATGTCTGCGAGTTACACTTGAATCTCGCTCAACGCGGCCCCCAAGAATCCACTTTCATCATGTCACGCAACCGCAGAAAGATGTAGTTCAGAGAGGGGGCTTTTAGTACACATGTGAAGTTCATACTTTTTATTTATTTGTACGGCGCTTTAACCCAGAGGAATTAGGCGATGTTATGAGTAGCCAACTCTGTATACCGCATGGCGTCCATGAGGGACCATATTCTATTAATGTAACTTTTGAAGTGTATCTTCGAGACAACTGACTGGCATAAACTTTACGTTTTTTATTATGTCTCATTCAAAAGCGCCATCCTACCTAGCTGAGGTAGACCGCCTGCGGATCACCACACAGCAGCCGCCCTCTCGACTCAAATCTGAGCCGAGTCTTCTGGCCTCAATCTCGTATTTGACCCGCAACCAGCAACGTCAAATATCCGCTTCAAACTCATACCTAGGCCCTGAAAGTGTCGACGAAAGAGAGAAGAAAACCATATTAAGGTACTACTTCAATCTTATTTAGTGCGCGTTATTGGCAAACCACGCTTTCTTGGTTCTTGCATATTACTTACATGCAGAGGCAACTTTCAGGGACCCTTATCTTCAATCTAAAGCAGCACCTGCAAAATTAACCAAGTACGGACGATTTCGGGTCGAAGACTTGTCAACGACTGAATTTGGTACCCAGTGCAATGAGGAGTCGTTCTCAGAAGCTGCCTTGCTTGCTTCAAGGTTGCTCGCTCCCTTTGCTTGCTTCAAGCTCCTCTCTATCTTTCGCGAGTTTCATTTTATCTGCGAGGCTTAGTGAACATTGCTTCGCCTGCCAGCCTGCGCGGAATTCACTTCGCTTCCCGTCTGCGCGAATCCTTGCGCCTCTGCCACCTCCAAAACTACAGGCGCTCGACCGAATCTGCCTGGAGCAGGTGTTGCAGGACGTCTACTTGGCCTTTGTTGTGTCTATTCTAAGGTTTCCCGTCGCCTGCGGAATGCTTCGTCTCTTCACACTTTGCGTTGAGTCTGACCAATGTCTATACGCAATGGGGCACATCCAGCGCGGTCCCCGAAGCGACGCCCCAGGTCAAACCGGACACTGCCAAAGAAAAACTTCGAACCAATAGAGCCAAGACTGTCCTCGGCCGGTAAGCTATTCAGTATTAGCTTCCTGAATCAGATGTTTTCTGCGACTCACGGGCGCACACAAACCGCTGGAACTTTGTTGAATTATGCATACTCCCTGTGGAATCATACAATACTTCGCTTCGGAGACTTCGCTTTGGAGATGAGTAAAGGTCTTCACCAAAGAACACTGTGTCACAGAAGATTAAGTATGAAATAAGCATTTTTCTCCAAATTTTGCCAACTTCCTTTTCTTATGCGCACCTGCAAGCGTCAAGGTTATTAAAGTCCACTGCGCCGCGTCGTGAATCCGCTGTCCATTTAAGCCCGGGCTCTGCGAGGACATGTTCACTGCTCGCAGTCGCGTCCCCTCTTTTAACGGAGCTCGTTCACGTGAGAAGTGACATTTGAACCTGGCTTTCTGAAAAGGCTGGCTACTCTGAAGCGCTCTCTATAGAATAAATAGCCTAAATCAGCCTTCGCACGTCCGTATTTCCGTTCTTGGGCGCCACAACCTATTTGCCACGACGGTGACAGACCCGCCATTGAAACCACCTGCTGCGTACATACCTCACTCTCACTATCACGTACCCGGCTCTCGCCTCCATCAGTCGAAAGGGCAAAGTTTTCTGAGCTCCTCTCATATGTTGCGATGGCACCGAAGCTGCGTTGCGCTCTCCTGTTACCAACGACAGTATTTAGGGGTTGTTGTGGGATATGAATGCAGAGTACAAAATACCTCAGAAGAAATGGAGGAGAGAAAATCCCGAATCTCCAAAGCAGATTTGGATTCTTCACCGTTTGCCGTTTCTTCGCCGTTTAAAGCCACAGCACGTATTTCACGTAGCCTCACCAGAGTATTCAGTTCCTCTCCAGGCACTTCGGCGAAGGTGTGATCCACTATCAGCTTGCCTTGATCAAAGCTTCGCACTGCCTTGCGAATCTCGTTTGTCCCTGGTCCGTGATCAGTGTAAGGAAAGAATGTGGTCAGCTCCACTTGCGATGCGCGTGTGGATGAGAACGTGTTCAGGGTTCCTCTTTGAATCCAATATTGTACACCTGCAATATCACCGCACCGATTATGTTCTAGACCACTTCCAGCACCACACCACACTTGCATAAACGCCGTTGCTTTGAGATTACGGCTCACTCCAGTGCGCTTCGAGTCGGTCCACATACGCGCTTAAGTGCTGAAATCCTCCCGCGTACGAGCACCAAGACTCTCTCGTGTCTTGTGTCCTTGCAGGAGGACGACGAGGCGGCAGGAGCTCCGGTCACCCCTTCCAAAACGGCAATTTCAGACAGGCTTGCCAGCGGCCTCACGTCGCTCCCGTCCTTCTCCTTCGGAGCCCTTAAATCACCGTCCTTCGGAACAAGTAAATCACCAGATGCAGCAGAGAAGCAGGATGGGGAAATTACGCAGGAGGGAGAAGCACCGACGAAATCAATATTCAATTCCCCAGTGAAGGTGCTCGCAGGCAGCGGCTTCCAGGTGCCCTTTTTCATGAGGAAAGAACAGGAATCCGCCCCCGAAGGGGCCGAAGGGGAACAGTATGCCTTGAACGACGATGACGACGAAATCATTGGCAACCGTAAGCACCTTTGCTGCCCGTCGCCCTTCCGACGCATTTTTTCGAATCGCGATGGCTCGAGGCGGTCGCGCCGACACAAGGGTGCACACCGTGGAATGATGCATTTTACTACATGCTTTATTGTGAGGAAGGAGAAATTTCGGGACTTGTCATGCATATGGCTGCGTGGGTAACAAACAGCGCAGTATAAGTTTACATATATCATTATTGTCATCTGCTCAAGAAGTAACACATGACACTCATCAATCATCAGCCGATGTGATAACAACCCACCCCACACCTGACGAATACGTTGGCACGGTCAAGACTGCTCGGTTGGACAGTATACTCGAATCGTCATCTCCGAGTCCCCTTCTCGAGATGATTCGCATCATCTTCACCACAGCCAACTTCGGCCTGTCGTTTTGTAAAATGGCATCCACTTGGGTTTCAGCTTCGATATCGCATGGCTTATCACCTCGTTAATTTTGCTAGGAGTCGAACATATTATGTGTTTTCTTGAGCGGGATGGGGAGGACAGTCAAGAAAAGAGAAGCAACGATAAGAAAAATCCACAAGGAAACTCTGTACGAAACTGAATGGGTGATCTGGATTAAGAAAACACGCACGGTTATGGAGGGCAAGCCTTTCAACTTGTTCATCTTCTGCGTCATAATCCTCGCTGCTATCCTGGCTGGCTTCGAGGTGAAAACACAATATGTTATTCTGGCTGCAAAGTGCCTGTTGTGCTCCCACCACACGTGCTGCGTGTGGCGTCATGTTGCTGCACCTAAGCTCTCCTCTTTCCACCGGGCCGTATGGTACGTGGAACCACTGTGTGTATTGTTCGACGAGGTGTGTGCAGGAGTACTGTACACATTGTCCTCTCAAACGCACCTGGTCTCACATCCACGCGCACCCACTCTGGAGGGCGCAGGTGTACTATCCCCCGGAGGAGGACTCGCGCACCTTCGCGCTGGGCATCCTCATCAAGCTTGTGTTCACCATCGAGATTGGATTGCGCGTCTACTCGGGAGGGCCGCTGAAGCCCAGCAATGAAGAGTATCGCCGCCTCGTTGCGTCGGGGCAGGCGGAGGGTGTGGAGCAAGTCCTGATGAAGTCAGAACCCTTGAATCACTTTCGGTGTGAATCTCACGTTACTCTCCTGTGCCTCTCGCAATCCTTCAGTCGATAAGCTTCGATCACTCTCACTCCCGCCAATGTGGCTTGTCTTATTATGTCTCACCCCCAGCAGGGTGACCTGTCTCAGTATGTCTCACCCCGCATGAGGCTTTACCAAATGCTCGATTGTCCGCTTGTTTTGTGGTTTCCAATAATACTCTGGAATTCGGGCGAGGTGACTTCGAGTTGCTGCAGTGGTAAGGAGGGAGAGCCTTTTTCACGCCTGCATTGTTGATACGGTGCCCGGTATCCCCGCGCAATGAACAACCGCTAACCATCTTGCAGGGATATGTGGAACACCTTCGATGCGGTCGTGACCCTTCTATCATGGGCCTCAGACTTTGTGGGCCCGGTGATCATCTTCCGGTCGTTCCGGCTATTAGTGCTGGTGAAGCAGTTTGCAGAGATCCAGCAGTTGCAAATCCTCCTCGGTGCCTTCATCCTCGGGATTCAGTCAGTGGGCTACATCTTCCTGCTGCTCTTCATCCTCCTCTACATGTTTGCGGTGGTCGGCATGTTCTTCTTCCGGGACAACGACCCCATCCATTACTCCAGCCTCGGCCTCTCCATCGAGAGCATCCTGCGCATAGCAACTTTGGAGAACTGGACGCGTATTATGTATACGAATGTATTGTCCTGCGACCTGCATCTCCTCTCACACTCTTTTCGCCCAACATGCCGTCGTGTGGTCCCTCCGCAGTGACGCGGCACGGAGGTATGGGCATGACAGCTCGGGGGGACATGCTAGGTGTGGTGACACGGAGGTATGGGCTCGACAGCTCGGGGGGACATGCTAGGTGCTGCGGCACGGAGGTATGGGCAAGACAACTCGGCGGGGACATGCAAGGTGTTGTGAGACAGAGGTATGGGCAAGACAGCTCAGGTGGGGCATGCTAGGTGTGGTGACACAGATGTATGGGCAGGACATCTCGGGGGGGGACATGCTAGGTGTGGTGACACGGTATGGGCATGACAGCTCAGGTTGGGCATGCTTGGTGTGGTGACACAGATGTATGGGCAGGACAACTTAGGTGGGGCAAGCTAGGTGCTGCGGCACAGAGGTATGGGAAAGACAGCTCAGGTGGGGCATGCTAGGTGCTGTGGCACGGAGGTATGGGCATTGTATATATCTATATCATGCGTGTGATCATGAAGTGGATGCTGGAAAGGTTGTTCGTGCAGATGTACGGTTGCGATGAATACGGATACTTGGCGGAGTGCACCGCACCCCACGTTTTGAATTCTACCATCCCGGAGGATCTCGATTGGCCGTGCCCCGAAAACTGCTTCACGAATTGCTGCATTAAACCCATCGCAGCGTATTACTCGTGCGTACCCCACATGCAGAAGAGGTTTTTGGGCTGGAAGCGGTATTTTGTAGGGCAGGTGCAAGTATGTTGGTTAGTTCAACCGCTGTAGCTTGTTTTTCCTCGATTCGATGTGTCACTTGCCATCCGTGTCTCGCATCCTTTGCTCCGATCATTCCGATCATTCCATTCTCTTCGTCACAAACTTACCAAGGTCCTTACATTCCGTGGCGCGCCCAAAGTTTGTCGTACGCCTTCGACTTCACTCATCAGCCCTTGGCCGGAATGCCGTTCGAGGATGGATGGGTTCAGGAGCGTGAAGTCTGGGCATTGGTGGTCCCCATCCGAGGTGGCCGTGAAAGCATTGTTTTCCAATTCAAATTTGCTTCATGTCCAGCAGATGTGACTGACGGTAGCGATCAATGCTTCCATGCCACCAGCCTCTCACAACAGATACGCATGCGCAACTGCAGCTGTGGCTGATGCGAGGGTCACCTTGAGACGCATTTGATCTGGTCGCCTCTTCCATTGATGACACTCGGCTGCGGGTTGCAGCTCCCTCTTCTACCATTTTGGCCTCGTGGTCACCGTGGGTTTCGTGGGCCTCTCACTCTTTGTCGGCGTGCTCACGACTGCGATGGACGAATGCACTGCGTATGTGCCTCCCCCCCCATCTCTCACTCTTTGTCGGCGTACTCACGACTGCGATGGACGAATGCACTGCGCATGCGCCTTGTGTGGTGATGTGACCCGTCCTGTCAACATCCGGCCGACAGACACCCGAGCTTACCTGACCGTGCGAGGTGTTTGAGTGGTGGAAGAAGGGAGGCTCGGGTGCTGGGATTCGCAGTGAGTGGCGATCCGATGAGAAATTCGAGCGGAAGTTCCGGCTGAATAACTGTGACCAGGCACTGGATGACGCTCAGATTCATCACATCAAGGTGAGAGGACATGTGCGGTCGTAAGACCGCGTTGGTGCCTGGAGCCTCCTTTTGTCGGATCCCGCCTCCATCCTGCCGTAGATATCTGGGAGATCTGCTGCAGCGGTGTGTGCAGATGTTCGAAGGACATTGGTGGAGGTGCTATAAAGGGGGGTAATCTAACACGGACCGCTGAAGGGGGGGAAGCTCCTTCTGGGGGGGGCTTGGATCCGATCAGGCCACCATCACAGGGATCGATGAGCGGCGTTTCTTCATGGAGCGGGCGGAAATGCCTGAATGGACAAAGAAGTACATCAAGCATCCCATGTTGCAAATGTACTTCAAGGCATACCTGCTGAGCACGGTCAAGATAGACTACTTCGTAGAGCAGAACGCCATCTTCAACCACAGCGTCACTGTGGCAATCATAATCGGAGGCATACTCGTTGGAGTTAATACCGACGAGAGTTTGGCCGGGGCATCCTGGCTTGTGGTACGCCCTGCGAGTCCCGCCCGCAGCAAATGCCACGTGGAGTCCACCACAGCGCACAACGCCAGCCAGGGCCGCAGCCAGGGCTGGGCTTGGAGCTGCGCACTTTTCCTAGAAGGGCGCCCCGGGTTGGATGGGCCTCTGTGGTGCTGAACTCGTATCCGATACGATATATATATATATATATGGTACCTGCAGGCACATTCAACGTCGCCATATACGTAACTGAAAGAAAAAAAGCAGAAAAAGACATGCCCTTCGGGCGTCTGAGCATATTCCTTCCTGGCCCTACTCTGGGCCGCTGACCTCTTGCCTTCCGCAGACCTCCAGTAACTCGCTGGGAGGAGGGGATGCTGAACATGATTACGTCCCACCTGGAGGGCCCAAGCTCGGACCCTCCCACCCTGCTTGGAGCAATGTGAAGATTTGTTAAATTGGTCACACTCTCGATGTAACAATGATGGCGGTCAATTGGGTGGTTACCGCGCCTTACTCAATATAGCTTAATGATGACGTCGGTTAAGATTGATTACAGCATAGCCTCTCGACCAGCAATGTCGGCCCGATCGGTTAGATTGGTTACGCACAACCCTCTGCGATGTATCATTGATGGCGATCGATTAGATTGGTTACGGCGCAACACTCTCGATGTAACAATGACGGCCGATCGATTGGGTGGTTATGCGCCCTCTCGATGTAACAATGATGGCGATCAATTAGATTTGATTTGCGGCAACACTCGATGTAACAATAATGGCCGATCGGTTGGAATTGGTTACACGCAACCCTCTCGATGTAACAATGATGGCCGATCGATTAGATTGGTTACGCGCAACCCTCTCGATGTATCAATGACGGCCGATCGATTCACTTGGTACCTACAGCAGAAGTTTCGGCCATTTGCTGAAATGGGCCTCCAAGGCTTTCCCTCACATCGGAGTGGATATGCTTTGGAGATGAGATACATTCGTTGCATCTTAAAATCCGAGCATGGCACCCGATTCGAGATTTTATTGAGAATTCATGTTGTCATATGAGAATCCGCCTTCGTCCCTCGGCTCCTCCAAACGCTCGCGGGTCCTCTAAACGCTCGCGGGTCCTCCAAACGCTCGCGGGTCCTCCAAACGCTCGCGGGTCCTCCAAACGCTCGCGGGTCCTCCAAACGCTCGCGGGTCCACCAAACGCTCGCGGGTCCTTCAAGCCGCTAGCGGGTCCTCCAAACGCTCGCGGGTCCTCCCAAGCGCACGCGGGTCCTTCCAGCTGCTGCCGGGTCTCCAAACGCTATGGTCCGTGGCGCACGCGGGTCCTCCAACGCTCGCGGGTCCCGTGGCGCACGCCCGGGGTCATCCAAGCACTCGCGGGTCCTTCAGCTGGTCAGCTAGCGCTTCGCGGGTCCTCCAGCGCTCGGGTCCTCCACAGCCTGTGGGTCACCAGCCCTTCATGAGTCCTCCAAACGCTCGCGGGTCCTCCAAACGCACGCGGGTCCTCCAAACGCTCGCGGGTCCTCCAAACGCTCGCGGGTCCGTGGCGCACTGCGCGGTCTCGTGCGATCCATGCCGACCAAGCAGCCGATCTCAGCCACTGCGATGCACCAAGACGTGGAGCACTCATCTCAGTGTAGGCACAGCTCGCACTGGGCCGCAGTCGAAACAAGTGTGAGTGGTGTGTTGTAATTGTTTGACAAATCTGATGCCCATGATTCAGATCCTGCAAAGAAGAAAGGTTCTTGGGATAAGTAGGACCATGGCGCTCTGCCCCTACCCCCCGTCCCAATGGCCTCATGGCGTCCTGCAGGGTTCTGAGGCCAACTGGCTGCGAGCCGTTTCAACAAAAGATGAAGATGTCGAGAGAGAGAGTGTGCCGAACGCGGCTAGTTGAGGGTGGTGGGGGTCTAATGTGCCCAGGCATTGGACAACCTGATCATGATCGTCTTTATCGTCGAGCTTCTTCTCAAGATTTATGGCAAAGGGCTCAAGCCCTGGACATACTTCGATAACCTGTGGAACTGCTACGACTTTCTGGTTGTCGTGGCGGCCATGATTCCCCCAGAAGCGATGGGCTCCACGAGCGCGGTACCTTCCTCCCCTGACTCTGTGCTCTCTGCTGGGCTCCTCGCTCATGGCACCTCCTCGCTCCTGGGTTCTCACCTCCACACCCCCCTGATTGGCTCTTGGAGCGCTGCACATTCGCCCGCATCGCTCCCACTTACATGCCCCCTTAACGAGCTCGAGGGATCCGCAGCCGAAGGTAGATGCACTGCTGAGGAGCCTCAGCAAGTGCCGTAAAGTGGAGTCTCCTCAGCTCAATCACTAGGGTGTCTGATGGACGTGGGGGCCAATGTGTGCGGGATGCAGGGGGCGAACCCGGCAACATGCCTGCGGCTCTTCCGCCTTGTACGCATCCTGCGAGTGATTCGAAAGTTGAAGCGGCTGCAGGTCATCATCCAGGGAATGGTCCATGGCCTTGGGTCGATGGCGCTGCTGCCGGTGCTGCTCATCATCGTCTACTACATCTTTGCAGTGGTGGGAATCTGGGCGTTCCGCAAGAACGACCCCTGGCACTTCACTGGCATCGGCACTGCGATCGTCACGCTCTTCCGATGCTCCACCTTCGAGGATTGGACGGATGTGATGTACATAAATCAGTACGGCTGCGATGCATACCCGCACGACTCTCTCACTCCAGGCGAAGGTACCAGCAGCCCGCCCCAGCTGCCACCCCATGAGGGACTGCTCGCTCGAGGAGTGGGCGCCGCGCAGCCAGCCCTGGCCGCTGCCACAGGGGGGTTATCACCTCTCACGGCCGCGCGTCGCTTGCTCTGAGCGCTCATCCTGGGTATGACTGGGGTACCCTCATCTTTCTCATTCAGCTAGCA
>LGRX02012266.1:0-10723 GCA_001247695.2 Cymbomonas tetramitiformis
TGTGCAGCGAAGACTCCAGGCGCCCTGACCCCGGGAGCCGAGTTGCGGGCGACTGTGCGCAGCAAAGGCTGCAGACGCCCTGACCCTGGGAGCCGAGTTGCGGGCGACTGTGCGCAGCGAAGGCCGCAGGCGCCCTGACCCCGGGAGCCGAGTTGCGGGCGACTGTGCGCAGCGAAGGCTGCAGGCTCCCTGACCCCGGGAGCCGAGTTGCGGGCGACAGTGTGCGGCAAAGGCTGCAGGCACCCTGACCCCGGGAGCCGAGTTGCGGGCGACTGTGCGCAGCGAAGGCTGCAGGCGCCCTGACCCCGGGAGCCGAGTTGCGGGCGACTGTGCGCAGCGAAGGCTGCAGGCACCCTGACCCCGGGAGCCGAGTTGCGGGCGACTGTGCGCAGCGAAGGCTGCAGGCGCCCTGACCCCGGGAGCCGAGTTGCGGGCGACTGTGCGCAGCGAAGGCTGCAGGCGCCCTGACCCCGGGAGCTGAGTTGCGGGCGACTGTGCACAGCGAAGGCTGCAGGCGCCCTGACCCCGGGAGCCGAGTTGCGGGCGACTGTGCGCAGCGAAGGCTGCAGGCTCCCTGATTGCAGCTGCAAGAGCAGCTCGTGGAACAACGCACAACGTCAAGCTGCAGCGTCTCTATTCCATGCAGGCGGGCTGAGGCCGAAGGTGCGTCGTGCCGGGGTGGGGCGATAAAGGTGACTGAGCGAGGATTCCGGAGATCGGCCATGAACCCTGCCTGTGGCGCTCCCCGTACATCACGAGGGCGGAGGGAAGGTCACCTCCGGGAGGTATCCTTCGCTCCTGCCTGTGGTGTCTACATACAGGGTGCCGCCGCCTTCCTTCTCCCACCAAAAGCTGCAGTTCGGCTTGGTGGCAAGCGTCCCATTAAGGAAGAAGCTCGTCGCGTTCACGCGTGAGAAAACAGCGGCCCAGCCGGCGCCGTCCTCGGCGCGAGGGTTGAACGCGAAGCAGGGCTCGTCGCCCAGGTTGTCTCGGTCGTAGTCTGCGGCACACTGCAGCGCGGCCCCATCCACCACCAGTGCAGCACGGCGAGGGATTGCCAGTGCCTCCGCCACCAGTATTTCAGCCCTCGCGGTGCTGGCTGTCCAGTTGAGGCCAGAAAGCGGGGCGGTGCCGTCAAAGACGGCGGTCTCGCCGGCGGCAGGTTCCACCACGAGGCGGCTCACGCCCTCGAGGGTGATATTCGTCTCGGAGTACACCCCGCTGCGGAGAATGCAGCGCGTGACGTCCTCACTCCCCGCGGAGAGCTCCACGCACCGCGCCACGCGGTGGAGGGGCGCGCCTTCGGTGCCGTTGTTCGCATCCGAGCCATTTGTGGGATCAACGTAGTAGCATTCCACGTGACAGGCCTCCTGACCCGCCGGACGTGAGCTGCCGTCGCAGGCGCTGTCGCTGAGGGTGACCCAGTCGAACTCGCTCGCTTGCTTCCAACCGTTGCCGGCGTATTCGCCCGGCGAGCTGTGCGAGGAGAGGGATACCGCGGGCGTGCCCTCGAGCCTCAGAAGAAGTGCGACGAGGGCGCCAGGGTTCGGGAATGTGAAAAGGGTTTAGGTTTGAGAGCAGGAACAATACACGGCTGCGATCTACACCCCAGGGGGGCCTCCGCGTGAAGCGCGCAGCGGTGGAAGGCATCACAAGCCTTGAAGGGGTCTTGACAAAGTGCGCGCAGCTGGTTTTACTCGCCGGGTACGGATGCCGCAACTAGGTCGAGTTGAAACTGAGTACGTCCTCCGGAGGAACGGCAGGCAAGTAGCAAGTGAGAGGTAGATTTTGTTTCCGTGTACGAAGCAGCACCCTTGTCAGCGCATGCGACGCTAGAGGTCCCTGCGTATGGCTTGCACAGCGCCGATGGCATCGGAGAGGGTACGATTCAAGGTTTCACTTGCGTTCCCTGGAAGTTGATTATTGCGGGACATAGCATCGGTCGAGAACCAAGACGCTCGATAACTTTTATCGTGGGCACTGGGTTTCACTACAAAGGTCACGGGGCATCACCTGCGGCAAGATACTTCCAGAGTCCGGAGGCCAGAGCCACACCAGGAGGAGCACTCTTCGACCCACTTGGAGACCCAGTCCGCCGCCTCCGCGAAGGAAACGAGGCAAGCACCAAGCGCAAGCAGCAGGGCCTTCCTCCGAACGTCGCGCCTCATAACATTGATCAGACGAGGGGCATATAATTCAACGCGATCAGGACAAGGTTCTCCAACGACAGTCGGAGGAAGGAGGTGCCACGGCGTAACTCCGGTTTTTTAGCAACGTAAAATCAAGGAGGAGGATTCATTAAATAAGCAGCTTTGGGCATATCGCTCACTTATCGATTAACGCTCTAGTTTGTCAAAAGCTGCGTTCGATATGACTCTGCCGCTGCAAGATTTGGCTTTCCGAGCAAAACTAAGTGGACGGTGTTGAGGCACGTGGGTGCACAGTTGAGGACAGGCGCCTGGTCGCTGATACAGGCTACAGGCTTTACTTGACCTGCGGACGGAGCGACATCAACAAACCCACCACACACCACGTGACGCAGTTAGTCAAAACAATATGTAAAAACGAAAACACAAACGAAACTATAACTATCCGTAACTAAGTGCACGCGATACTATATGTCGTATTAAACCCTAAAACATACCTGTGGATACGCTTGGACCTACCGTATCTATTCTGACGGAGCAACAACGAATAAGAACAACCTATAGACGCAGAAAGACGGCGCATACATGGCCCTATCTCTGCTGGACGAATACGGACAATACCGAGTTAACCGCTCGACGGTCGAGACGCGTTTTGCCCTATGAGACTCCGACCGACGGATGTACACAGACGCTGGAAAAGATAGACCGACGACCCTTAAAAGAACTTAAAAGACTTTCAGTAGTCTTATTGTCTCAGAAAAGCAACCTGACGAAGGAGTGCTGGCGTACTCCGAAAGCTTAAACGAAAAGATTTTTTCGAGTTTGTTGCTGCCATTTGAGATATATACTAGTAGTAGGCTGATATTGGGTGATGGGCTGATTGACCTTTACAGTAGTTCCTTCACACAATGTGAAGCACGTTTCACACACTCATATAAGATAAGAAAAAAGTGCTTCGTTAGGGTTTTATAAATTACGATACGAATATCTTTACACTGTGGGGGAGTGAACACTTGAGCTCTAGACGGAACCACTACTGTACAGTAGAGCTGCCCAACTTAAACTGGTGCGTTCATTTTTAACAGTGGCAATTTTCCGAATCCGACAGTCCATATACGATTTCAGAGATCAAAATACGATACATTCCTTTGTTGCTCCCCAGGAATCTCTTCGGACCTTCCGATGTTCCCGATCTGAAAACATTGGACGGCTCAATTTTAGTTGGGCACCCCTACTGTACAGTACAAGTTGAAGTACACGACATCGACTGTGAGGCCCGTCCTTAAATCTGGTTTGGAGATTACGGCCGTCGCGTCGCGTCGCGTCGCGTCGCGTCGCGTCGCGTCTGACCAGATTTAAGGATGATTAATTCGACACTTCCCGTCAGCGTCATGCTGCCCGACATTTATCGTCTACGTGATACTGTACTCGTGAAGGTATCGACTGATTAGACTGATTGATTAATTCAGTCAGTGACATGAGCGACTCAGTTCATTAGAGCTGCACAACTTAAACTGGTCCGTTCATTTTTAACAGGGGTAATTTCCCTAATCTGACAGTCCATATCAAAAAGCCGACATCCTAGAGATCAAAATACGATATATTCCTTCGTCGCTCCCCCAGAAATGTCTTCGGACCTTCCGATGTTTACGATCTGAAAATATTGGACGGCTCAACTTTAGTTGGGCACCCCTACAGTTCATGTCACCGACTGAATACGATGTCACCAACCGAATACCAATTAATTCAGAAAACTCTCTCACCTCGCCCATCACATATATAAATAATAATTTATTGCGGTGGGGGGCGACTTATATTAATATTAGGGAAGGGTTATGGTTATACGCGCTGGAATTCACACGTCGTTTCCGTCTCAATCCCGAAAAAATTCTGAACCAGCGTGACGGTCATATCGTCTTGCATCGTCTCGCGTGTCATCGTGAATTTAAATTCCAGGATTATTAAAACAGATAATCAATTTATCTTCCATCGATATCGCGGATACGATTACCGTTGGCGCTGGCGTTGACTAGCTCAACCATAAAGCGCTCGCTGCGACATTTACTGCTCATAATTTTCTCAACGTTCCTTCGCCTCATGGCCGGAACGGTGTTCACTGTGACTGCTGTGTTATGTGCAGGGATTGCGGAAGTGTTTGGCTGTTTTTATTTTTCAATTCGTTTATTGCATATATGCGAACTCACGGTATTCGGTGTGTGCAGCTTGTGTCGCAGGTTTTCCGATGGCGAGGAGGGACGCACCTTTTTGAGATGTGGAAGTCTAGGGCAACCTAGCTTGGGATGATACCCAACCACATCGGACTTACTTTGTTTTCATATTTTAATCTACTCACCTTGCATATGCATACAAACTTTGAGGAGCATCGAGGTATGATAAGTTTTAGACTGATTTATCTTTTTGGGTTTGTGGCGCCATCGCGACCTCATGGGAAGTCAAGGTTGAGCATGCCAACCTTGCTTGGGTTCGAACCCAACCACATCGAAGTCTGAGTCCTTGTGCTTCAGGGAACTAAAATATGTATATCTTAGCAATATTTGTGGAAAGTCTCGTGGGCTAGAACGCACGGGAAGCCCTTGGCTGTTTGGCATGTATTGGGTTTGGGTCCATTCGAGCCCAAACCCAATAAATCTGCCAAAGAAATAAACTGTTCGTTTCGGGCACAGTGTATGCCAGTCCTTGAGCTTCCGGGAACTTAAATGTATATATCTCGACAATATTTGTGGAAAGTCTCGTGCGCTAGAACGCACGGGAAGCCCTTGGCTGTTTGGAATATATTGGGTTTGGGTACATTCGAGCCCAAACCCAATAAATCTGCCAAGGAAATAAACTGTTCGTTTCGCGCACAATGTATCTCAGTCCTTGTGCTTTAGGGAACTTGAAGACATATATATCTTGGCAAAATATCAGCGTAGTTTCGTTTGCTAGGAAGCACGGGAAGACCTTGACTGTTTGGCATTTGTTGGTTTGGGTACATGAAAACCCAAACCCAAAAAGCTCTTTGTCATGAAGTGACCTTCTCGTGCATACTTGACGACAATCCTTGCGCGCAGGATGGTGAACTAATATTACTCTCAGCAAAATTAGTGCGAAGTTTCGTGCGGTAACACAGAGGACTTCGATGTGGTTGGGTTCGAACCCAAGCAAGGTTGGCATGCTCAACCTTGACTTCCACACCCCAAGAGGTCGCGATGACGCCATAAACCCAAAAAGATAAATCAGTCTCTAACTTATCACACCTCGATGCTCCTCAAACTTTGTATGCATATTCAAAGTAAGTTGAATAAAACGTGAGAACAAGGTGGGTCCGATGTGGTTGGGTGTGATCCCAAGCTAGGTTGCCCTAGACTTCCACACCACAAGAAAGCGCGCCCCTCCTCGCCATCGGAAAACCTGCGACACAAGCTGCACAAAATGAGTATCGTGAGTTGGCACATATGCATAAGTAAACTGAAAAATAGAAGCAGCCAAACACTTCCGAAATCCCTGCGCATAACACAGCAGCCACGACATCGTTCCGCCCATGAGGCGAAGCGAAGGACCGTTGAGAAAATTATGAGCAGTAAATGTTGGTGCGCAGCTCTTTATCCTTGAGCTAGTCAACGCCAACGGCAATCGTATCCGCGATATCGATGGAAGATAAATTGATGATGATTTAATAATCCTGGAAATTAAATTCACGATGACACGCGAGACGATGCGAGACGATATGACCGTCACGCTGCGCTGGTTCAGAATTTTTCCGGGATGGAGACGGAAACGACGTGTGCATTCCAGCGCGTATAACCCTTCCCTTAATATTACCGCCAGAAGTTCAGGATATCTAATTATATATATGATTTACGGTATATATAATTTATATAACATATTTGCTTGAAATTTCTTGGCGCTTCGCAAAAAAGAAGGGGGTTCTTGGGGTAGTGGGGTAGCGGGGAAGCGTTTTGGGGGGGGTCACGGTGCTATTATACTTATTATTAGTAACGATGCGGCTTGGTTTACCCCCTACCTAGATATCCCCGTCACCACCGCTGCCCCATTCCTCAAACCCTCCCTCCCCCAATACCCCCCCCCAACGCTTCCACCTCATGACCCCACCAAAACTCCCCGCCCTTTACTACCCCAAGAACCCCCCTCTTTATTGCGAAGCGCCAAGAAATTTCAAGCAAATATGTTATATAAATTATATATACCGTAAATCATATATATAATTAGATATCCTGAACTTCTGGCGGTAATATTAATATACGTCGCCCCCCACCGCAATAAATTATTATTTATATATGTGATGGGCGAGGTGAGAGAGTTTTCTAATCGGCTACGGCTACAGAGCCGACAAATGACACATTTGTAATGGAAACTCGGCCGCTGCACTGCGTGTGGAAATTATAATGACATACGACTACCCTATACTAACCTAGCCCAAATCGGTACCCACAAGGTCCCACCTCTCACGGATGCTATCCCAAGGGGTACCCACACTCCCGACACCACGAGACATAAAATATCCGGCTCTCTCACTCAGAGTTAGGCTACGGTTCAAATACTTAGCTGGGGCTGAAACCCTCCAAAGCTACAGGGTACCTGCTCATCGCAAGTCAGGTATGTCGGTAATGCACCAACACCCAGCTAAGCCTACCGTACAGCACTTAAAGCAGGAACTAGCATGAGGGTCCTTCGCAGGCCCCCATGAGGGATAACTGTTGCCAGCCTCTGCCAAACAGTCAGTACTGCACGGGTGCAATGCCGCAGCCTACTCTCTACGGAGCCTAACAAAGATCCGTCCGCCCTTCTGCGGGCCAAAAGACAATCTTCCATCCCATTGCTGCTAGCGCACTCCGATCACCGCTGCCACGGTGCTACCTGCTCAAGGGCGGGGGGCGGGACTTCCACACAGTTAACCAGAACACGGCAAGAAGCCTTCTCAGTCACTGAGACGGCTCTTATGGCCTCCGACCGATTAGAAAACCTCAGTTTTCAGATCGGTTCCCGGTGACTGTCATACTTCCAGTCACCTGTCACAGATCAGAAAACTCTCAGTTTTCTAATCGGCTACGGCTACAGAGCCGACAAATGACACATTTGTAATGGAAACTCGGCCGCTGCAAGCCCACAAAGATCACCACAAAGCAGTGCGGAAAAGGGGCAAATAAGAAACTCAACTAGCATTGCAACAAACTCAACTAGCATTGCAACTCAGCAAGACCGCCCTGCTGCCTGCCGAAACCAGAAGCCCAAACCTGCAAAATTTACCGACAGCATTAAGACAACACAGCAAAAACAATCGGAGTTAAGCACTCACATCGACACTCCGTCAAAACATCAAGACTCACGCAATCGCGGCAACGACGCCAATACACGTCCACGAGACACATCGCCCCAAGAAAGCATCTACGCATCAAAGAAAGCACAATTAAGAAACTTGAAAAGCACTCAAACAAAAACTCGCACAATTCACACCACGCGAGACTCGTGCTCGCTTACAACGGCATCACGCCATACAAATTAGGGTTCTTCAAAATTCATTCCTACGTCTGGCAATTCCGCACAGACCAAAGTTCATTGCGATCACACGCCGACGTACGGCAACGGCACTCATGGCCAACGGCACTCATGGCCACACGGTCAAAATCCACCACGTCCACGGCCACGACCAGCACCGCGAGGCAGGGTACAGTCGTTCTGGTGGTGCCCCCATTGGCGGCAATTCCAGCACTGGATCCTCACACCATCTTGGGGCATAGGAGGGGAAGGTACATTCACAACAGGATGTTCATAAGAAAAACGCTCCCCTGCTGAATTTCCACACAGTTAACCAGAACACGGCAAGAAGCCTTCTCAGTCACTGAGACGGCTCTTATGGCCTCCGACCGATTAGAAAACCTCAGTTTTCAGATCGGTTCCCGGTGACTGTCATACTTCCAGTCACCTGTCACAGATCAGAAAACTCTCAGTTTTCTGAATTAATTGGTATTCGGTTGGTGACATCGTATTCAGTCGGTGACATGAACTGATTTGGTTTATGTCGCTCATGTCATAAATCAGGGTGATTCTATGGTTTGGTGTCAGGTTACCCGACTGTAGTCGGCGTCGGCAGTTTTTTGATCACAGCAAGCTGATTGGCTCGGACGACCGTAGGTCGACGGAAAGTCGACGCCGACTCTTGCATGTCACGCCCATGTCACGCTCCAACATTTCCGAGTTTTTGGAGTCGACGGAATAGTTTGGCCGTGACATCTCGTGACATGAAGCATCTTTCGTCGACTTTCGGTCAGACCTTGCTCTGTGCATCCTTGGATCTAATGGAGGCCTGATTTTTTTGACGGCTTTCGAGAGAGACGACTCTCTGCCGACTAAATCTACGTGCCACGTCGGAGAAACTACTCTCGCCTTTTCTGTTTTTCACATCGTTGCCCATCTGCCGACGCATGCCGACTATTCTGAAGCGCTGTAAAAATTCAAAAAAATTGTAGGCTTCTTGCCCTTCTAATAATTCTCGGTTCGTGCTTCCCCACGCAGCGAACATGTCTGCAAGTGAAACTCCCAGCCCTCCCTTTCCCGTCACAATTACTGCCACATCCATGTCGCCTTCCTCCCCCATAACTCGCAGTCAAACAACTCCATCCCCCAACAAGCCAAGTTCCGCACATTCTTCCCCCTATGTCACTCGGGCATCCCCCAAGCAAAACATTAAACCGCAAGTCAGCGGGAATCCTGCTGCGCCCTTTCGTCCCCCAGGCGCTACTTCTTCCCAAGAAACTAAGGAGGAGAAGGCGGAGCGCGTAAGAAAGCGCAACCGCGAGTATGCGGCTGAAAAACGCGCTCGCATAAAAGCAGAAAGAAATGCACAAAATTCACAACCCCCTATGAACATTGATTCTTCCTCCGCCATACTCATTGACGCGGATCAAGCTCCCACCCCCCAAGATCCCCCCAACCCATCGCAAGAGGAGGTAGAAGAACTTGAGGCCAACCTTGAAGCCACTCAAGATGAGGATGAAGAAGGTGCAGAAGATGGTAACGATAACGATCTGGAAGACGACGACGATCTTCCAGCCAACCCAACCTCTGCGAAATGTGTTTGTGGGAAGTCGCACATTAGGCGTCAGCCGGCGTGGATAGCCGCAGAGCACATTCGCTTCGCGTCCCTTTTTACAAAAGCATCACTCACCACCACGGTGCAACGTCTATTCCGTTCTGCGACTGCACAAGAGCTCGACGACCGTAATCGCCCACCAGTGTGGGAGGTTTTTGCGCAAGAGTTCAACAACCCTTCTTGTAGAGTTCAAGTCCTTGAACCCTTAGACGATACGTGGGACTCAATCCACTATAGTGGTCACAACCCCAACCAATTAGTGCACACGCGTAGTGCGGAACAACTTAAGCTTGTGTACACACGCAAGCGCGCCTCTCTCACTGTTTTATGTGCCAACTATGACAAGAGTGGATTTAACGAGGGCGAGCGCTTCCAATACCTCAACTCTGTCAAAAACGAGAAAGCCGACGCATCCTTGTACTATTGGTGGCTCGTTATCGAGAGCCACAACTTGAAATCCTCCGTCGTGAAGAAGCTAGACGATGGTGTGGGTGGCTCTTCCTCCCAACCATCTGCCGCAAAAAAGAAAACCGCCGTGAAACGAGAATCTATTGAGCCCTCGCAAGCCGACGTAGCTATCTTAGATGCATGCCACGCACACCGCGACTTCATGCAACTCCAAACCCGCCAGACCCAATCGGAGATGGATATGCAACACGCTGCCGCTTCCAAGGAGAGGGAGGACATGAAGATCGTCACCATGATTGCTTCCAATAATGATATGGACCCCATTGTTCGTGCAAAAGCTAACGAGAAACTCCTTGCTTGGCTTAGTGGTTAATTAGGATCTTGCTTCCATACCTTCCATTCTTGTTAAAGTCAACGTTGATCTTGCCTTCTCACTTGTTCTAGGCTCACTTCTTTGTGGATCACTCCGAGCATTCTTGCTACCTTCTCACTTCTTGTAGGATTGTAACCTTCTCACTTCTTGTAGGATTGTAGCCTTCTCACTTTTAGCATTCTTGCAACCCCCAACCCTTCCAAGTAGCATCACTTACTTTCATTCATCATCTCTCCTTGTCCTTGTTGGCAACGACAGATGAGGAAGCAACAATTTCTGAAAAAGTGATCCTACTTCAAGAGCTCTGGGAACTTGAAGAATGTGCTCTTTTTTCCTCCTCTCGTTTTCATACTTGCACAACTCAATGGAGTGCTAAATATTCCTTTGTACAGAGTCTATTGCTTGCATACTAAATGTTGTGCCAAATATTCCTTTATATAACGTCTATTGTTTGCATACTTAGATTTGAACTTATCATGTGTATATCACATCAATGCGAGTGTCATCTCGTGTGGGGTCTACGAATATATTATCACATGAATTCGAGTGTAAAATATTGTGGGATCTGCGAAAATATTATCACATGAATTCGAGTGTCGTCTCGTGCGGGGTCTACGAAAATATTATCACATGAATTCGAGTGTTGTCTCGTGCGCGGAATTACGCGAAAATATTATCACGTGA
>LGRX02012267.1:0-28093 GCA_001247695.2 Cymbomonas tetramitiformis
ATTTGGGGGGCACTGTGAAGACACACGCATCTGGGGGGCATGGTGGACACACACGCATCTAGGGGGGCGCCTGCCGGGCGCATGGAACCGAGCTTGGGGCGCGCCTGCCGGGCGCATGAAACTAAGCTGGGGGGGCGCCTTGTCGGGCGCATAGAACTGAGCAGGGGGCGCACATGCCGGGCGCATGTGTGGTTTGGTGTGGTGTGTGTGTGGTGAGCAACAGGAGCGATTGGAGCAACAAAGCATGCCGCGACATGACTAGCGAAGCCATCGAGGGAGCGTGGACATCGCCGTTGCTGTTAACCCACATGATCTGATTAGTAGCCGACAAGAATGTTGTTGCCATAGGAATTAGCCACAAAGAAGTGAAAAATTCATCCATGGTAGAACGTAGGTTGCAATCTTGCAAATGATTAGAGAGATGCGCTTAGGTTGGCGGGCGGGGCGGCAATGTAAGTAAGGCATGTATATAAATGTAAATGTGTGTGGGGCATGCATTATGCTGGGTAGGATTGTTGGTGTTACACGTAAACACGTGTTTCAGACATGTGACCGTGGCAAGGAGAGTGTGGGCAAGTCCCCGACTACACAAAGGTATCGGGTTGGCAGCCCAAAATTTGTGTGGATCCCTTCTTGTGGCGGGCCATGGGCATTCCAAGCAAGGAGGCAACTTTCTTGATTCAATCCTTAGCCACACACCGTGGAAAGCAAGGGGGGTTGAGTAGCGGTGTTAAGCGGCAATTATAGGTTGAATACCCTTCCAGAGGGTTGTCTACTTGGGAGGAATGCCCGTCACGTGCCTGAGCACACTTAATAATGGATAACATGAGTATAGGGGGGGGAGCATGCACAACTTGCAATGAATCCCTGAGGGCCTGAAAGACATTTTCAGGGGCTGGAAAGTCATTTTCAGGGCCTGAAAATGGTTATCAGGCCCTGGAAACGAGTTTTCAGGGCTCGAAAATGGTTTCCCGGGCCTGAAAATGGTTTTCAGGCCCTGAAAACTCATTTTCAGGGCCTGAATATGGTTTTCAGGCCCTGAAAACTCGTTTTGTATGAGTTTTCAGGCCCTGAAAATGGTTTTCAGGCCCTGAAAATGGTTTTCAGGGCGAGTTTTCAGGCCCTGAAAATGGTTTTCAGGCCCTGAAAATGGTTTTCAGGGCCTGAAAATGGTTTTCAGGGGGCAATTTTTCAGGGGGCACAAAAAAAAATCAGGGGGCAATCGTAAGTAGCCCCCCATCTGCCGGATTTACTCACAATATTGATCGCTTACTTACGGAATCATGCGACACATCAGCACGAAATTGAAATAATTTCCCTCACATGGACCGACTGCAAACGTTAAGCGACTGCAACAAGCGCATCCATTCCATAAAATTCACAAATTATCTAGTGTTGGCCGACACTACCATCTTCTTCGAAGTTACACACGCCTTTCGTGAACCATGTAGTATACATGACCGAATCTCTTAAAAACTCGGTGAATAAATTTGCCGAATGCATCTCGATATAGCTGTCCAAAACAAAATAAAATGGACGTAGTTTATTCTTTCTTTGCTATATTTTTTATTTCAACCTGACAATTCACATGCCAATTTCTATAAACTAGAAGCATACAAAATCCAGATTTAATTAGCCAAGTCGGGAATAAGCACCACAAATCGAAGATGCGCGCATTTTCAAAACATCCGGCGGCTTAGAAGGGATTCTAGGTATAGCAAACAACAACAATTGTTTTGTTTGACCCGCGGCGCAAAAATATTCAATACTGATCGCAGCACTTTTAATTGCGCTAGAACCCTTCTCCCGAACGAATTCTATTTGCGGTAGATGCGCCGACAAGGGGTAGCAGACCATTGTTCATGGGATGGTGGAGCGGTCATACAATGAGGCCGATTTTCAAAATACATAACACAAATCTAATCCTGCAGCACGTTGATAATTTCTCCAGTGCTTTATCACAAAGTTAGCAGCGCCCTTCTCGCGTAATAGAGTAATATTATAACTGCATGTTACGTATTCGATAATCTCTAAAAAGAGTCTAACCTCTGAACCTTTCTATACACTGCATGCGTCTAGCTGTGATTACACTCTTAACTACTGCACAGTACAAGTTTGCTTTGAGATGAATAGTTGCCTACACTCTTCATCTGCTGCCTACACTCTTGAGCTACGGAAAGAACACACCATGTTGTGAATAATATACAACACCAATCAAAACAATTCTTCCAACATATACGGACATGACTCATAGAAATAACCTCCTAAATTCTTGCCAAACCCGTTTCGTCCTCAACAACGATTTCGTAAGCGAGCTTGAACACGTGTGATAAGACCGTGTAGCCACAATAAATCGAAACCGAGTGAGGCAAACATTCATCTCTCACACTATCGTCAAATAATAACAAAGGGCCCTAAGGACCATCACCAACATCAGATAATGTATACATGTGCATACAATAATCATAACAGTGTATGCCAGATAGTTTTTTGCATGGCAGAGATCCTTGATGGTCGGTGATGACATTGCTCTTTCAAAATGGCTTGATTCCGATGGGAATGATGATGTCCTACCATACGCCCTTTACTGCACCTCTTTGCTTGACCTAACGATCTGGATATCAGTATCCTTGGGTCGTTTGCGGATTAGGTTGTATGGCGCAAGTGGTCGTAGATAATCTGCTCTGACCAACTCGTGCTTGCGCGGGGTCTCATATTGCTCCCTTGAGCAGTTCAGGTCACTCACACGGCGTCAACATCTTTTTAAATACAAATACAAATCCGGATAAACAAAGCTAAAAAAGCACCTCTGCCAAGCGATGTATATAACGTGTGCAGTGTGCATTGTTCTCAATCTTAATCGATATGGTACACCTCATCGTCGTTGACATCAATCCAACCTGCCTCGACCCGTGTCTTCCCACTCCCTGCCACTGCCCCCGCTCCGCATTTCAGCACATTTCATCTTCTGCATCTTTACATTGTAACATCTTTGGGACGGAAGCTAAGTTTTCTTTGCCGCCACACCACTACGGTATAGGTGGAGGATCCCGAATATAAGGCGAGTTTGATTGGGCAATCTCAAATTAAAGCATTCTTTGAACCTTTCGGGCTATCTTTATCGCTCTGCACATACATCACGACCCGTACTTGATCGGAATAGAAGCATCTCACATAAAATATTGATCTTAGTACCAACAATGCACTATGAGACAACGCGAGACCATCCCCAAAAAAGTTTGATGCGATCATACCACGTGGTTTATGTGGATATATCTAACGATACCATGATTTTCTTGTATATCAAAGAGCACCCTCTAGAGCTCACGGTCCGAGGTGAGGCATTGGCTAGGTAATTGTCTACAAATCGCTTTCTAACATTCATACCCACACCCAAAACGACCATGTAGACACCTATCCGTTTCCCGGATGAGGGAAATGAAATGGCGCGCTACTGGTTTCTTTCTTGCAAGTTCGTTCAAAGACCAAATGGACTGTAACGAAGGACATACGTTTCCGAGTACCCATATATATCGCATTTTCAGAGACCAAAAAGGCCGAGAGGATGAAAGATAATGAAACTAAAGAAGTACTTGAGATGGACTCTCAGACCCCAACAAACGGAACATACAATTAAACGTATGGGAGGAGCCCCTGATGCCACAGGTAATGTATGTTAACATTACCAAGTCGTTAGGACCCGGCTAAATCCAGGTCGGGGATGATTTCAAGTATTATATACATGCATGCACACCTGTCTGAATCTGGTCTACTGTCTATTCTAAGCGCCATCCCAACTCGTGCGCATTAGAGGGTACAATAACATCACTGTTAGTGAAATTTCCCCAAAGTCTTGAGCGCGCTAACGCACGAGAACTTTATTGGCTGAATTGGATTGCATTTGCAATCCAAAGTTGTTTTGTAAATGCCACAATTTGTTCGGGCAAATAAAACCAACGAACAACACCCTGCTTCGGTTAAAAAAAACAACCTTGTTCCTACTGCGGGGCTCGCTGATCTGATGACCACGTCCTTTAACTTGGGGGAAGATAGGACGCTCTCGCAGTTACCAGAGTCATTTGCAGCTACGGCGTCGCAATGAGCCTCAGCATGTGCGAAACCGTTGTTCGTTTGGGGGAACAAGCCGCGCAAGCTGCAGGACGGAAGTTCATGAACCGAATGGACGGCTGTGCAAGAGACCCGGATCATCCGCGTTCAATCAAATTTAGGAAACACGAAACAATTTAATGCCGGTTTCATGGAAGCATTCAATAAATTTAAGCTTGAAGAAATACCGCAACAGTGGAACCGCAGTATTCCATCGTGGGTTGTCTGTGGATCACTGCGGTTCCAACGGTTGCGGTATTGCTTCAAGCCAGCCACCATCCTAGAAGTAGCTTTCCTAGGAATTGCAGCTTACTTTTAGATGAGCTGCAATCATTTTGACCTTGCAACACTAGTGGAGAACCCAAAGTAAAGATTTCCACCTGACTAGTGTCTCAGATTTCTTACCTAATAAGGTCAGGATTTATTCTCTCTCGATTGACGAGGACTCCTTAAAGTTCTCTTTCCTAGGCCTAAAACTAGCTTCCAATAGTGAAAAGGTTTGCAATCCTTGCAATCCAAAACTTCAACAACTTTTCAGCCCATCCCGACGTGAAGGACGTTTACAACGACCTTCTTCAGAAGTTTGAGGAGACCAGGGCTTTGCTTGGTCCCCACGTTTAATATAATTTGCCCGAAGAGAAGTTTTCACCAGTGTTGCTGTTTTTCGTCTCCACGGAGATACTTCTGCCCGTGCTCCAACACAAATAACGGCAACACGCCCCCTTTCAGCTTATTTGTGCTTTGGTGGCACATTGCGACAACCCACCTAAACGGAGCGTTCCCATCGAGGGTGACACCTTCACGGGGGAGTCTCTCTGCACTTGAAAAGAAAAACGTGACTGCCACAGTGGACGAATCCGTCCACTTGCTCAGGAGGAGCACTGAAGTAGTAGTCCAAGGGGACGTCGTCGATCTTTGTACCGGTCTCCGCATCCTCCATGGTGTAGAGACCGGTTTCCGGATCTCTACTCCGCAATAAATTAAATACTTGTTCATGAAAATGCAAGTCGCACGAAAAGTTGTAAATAACAGAAAGGCAACTTGCCGCATGTCGCATACCAGGCGACGGTGTTAGGGCCTGTGGTACATCCGTACTCCACCAAGGACCCAGGCGGGTAAAGCAGAATGAACCAATTATCCTCATCTGGCCGCCAACCACGCTTAACATCGTATTTCTTCTTAAATTTACGCGTCCTTGGTACTTTCTTCGATCGTAGGCGTCTCAGCGCACCCGCAGAGATAGTCGAGAAGTTTGCAGCATGTCTTGTGAAAGGCGAGGACTCTGCGGGAGTCCCCTACACCCACATGTGCTTCAGGTGTAAGTACAGCCTCCGCGATATGTGCAAGGCATCCAACATCAAACGTTGTAGGATGATGCATCATAATGAGGATAATTGGTTCATTCTGCTTTACCCGCCTGGGTCCTTGGTGGAGTACCGATGTACCACAGGCCCTAACACCGTCGCCTGATATGCGACATGCGGCAAGTTGCCTTTCTGTTATTTACAACTTTTCGTGCGACTTGCATTTTCACGAGTCACAAGTATTTAATTTATTGCGGAGTAGAGATCCGGAAACCGGTCTCTACACCATGGAGGATGCGGAGACCGGTTCAAAGATCGACGACGTCCCCTTGGACTACTACTTCAGTGCTCCTCCTGAGTAAGTGGACGGATTCGTCCACTGTGGCAGTCACATTTTCTTTTCCTTTGGATTTTCACTGAGTCTCCCTCCTCCTCACCACCAAATTGATTTTCGGGGTTGGCTCCAACTACAATTTCTGCAACCAGCTACGCAGCCGAGGAGGACATGTCTTTGCCACTGAATGTGAGCAGCTTGCTCGACTTCACCGGGAAACTGGCGAGACTCAAGCATGGACCTACGACTACGGCCATTGCAAACCAACAACGGGTGCTGACTGAGGCGAATCACGTGTTGCAGTGGTTTCGGGAGCTCACGGTGGAGCGCCAGAAGGAGATGCTGGACTTGTTGGTGGAACCAGTGGGGAAGTTGTTCAAACGAAACGGGCAGAGGCTTCTGCTCGGCCCCGCGGTGGTGATCCCCCGGCCAAACGCCGCGCAAGCCCAAGCCGCGACCATCCGTAAGGCGTTTACGGCGACGGCGAAGGTGCCGAGAGCAGTTGAGGCTTCAACTGCGGCGTGGCACGAGGAGGACGAGCAACTCGAGGAAGAGAAGCCGTCCTCAAAGGAGGAAGGAGACAAAGATTCCCCTCCCAAACGGAAGAGACCCACGAAGGACACTCCGACGCGGGTCAAACGCAAGCCCTTATCGCCCGGCTCTTCGCGCAGGCGAGCGAAGGCGCTGGTGCACGTTC
Organism: Cymbomonas tetramitiformis; assembly: GCA_001247695.2. Classification (NCBI taxonomy): domain Eukaryota; kingdom Viridiplantae; phylum Chlorophyta; class Pyramimonadophyceae; order Pyramimonadales; family Pyramimonadaceae; genus Cymbomonas; species Cymbomonas tetramitiformis. The sequence goes on from LGRX02012267.1 coordinate 6,443, forward strand.
GGGCGGCTTATATAGCTGCCATGTCGCTGGCGCGGCAGTTGGAAACTGTCCCCCACGCATTCGGAGACTAGCTGGAGTGGAACATCCGGCCCGGAGCATGTCCGGACCTGCCGGAGCACGCGGACGAGGATGACGACATCGCGACTCTGGAAGACGTTGAAAACGCAGCTCACGTTACGCCCGCCCTTCTGGAAGGGTGTGTCGCGTTTCTGCGCGGATCGGCAGTATCTATCTCGTCGGAACATTTGTTTCATCTAATGCAATTTTATTCCGAAGAACAGGGGATATTATGTGCCTCCAGACGAACAATACACGGTGTTCACATACTTAGGTACCCGCGGGAAAGTTCACAGTATCCGCGGTCAGACCCTTAATTTCCGAAAATTGAATGGTGGTGGGCGAAGTGCTCAGTCGTGAAGACGAGTGCATATGTGGCCAAACACTCATTCATCATCACTGCACGACCGATGTAAGACAATGTTCTGAATTAATTGGAGATCCTCATTTTCACTCGGTGACAGGAGGAAGTAGAGAGGGCTTGGCTCCCTTGTAAATAATAGCCCCACTCGCTGAAAAGGGAGTCTCATTTTTATGTTTATACTAGGCCAGTCGATCTAAAGATCTCCACTAGGCCTGCGACCGAATATTTGACGTCATTTTGCGATCGGACGGCACTGGCACGATACGATTAGTAACCGCCTAACCGGGTTTTATTATTCTGACGATTGCAATTCTCTTTCTGTTCATCTGAGAAAGTTCAAAGTATTCTGAACACCGCGTCTGCCATGCCATAACGTCGGGGTGGCGTAGCGTCGTGGCACACATAAGCGAATGCAGTGGCGAACTGGCGATGTCATCGTTATCGTTTGACCGTCGTCAGATCGAATTTGCGTTGGTGTCGCCCGTTGGGATTCGAGCTTTGATTAGGTATGTAAGTAAGTAAGTAAGTATTTATGTAAGTATTTAAGTAATTTGCCCTTGTCCGTCCTTATAAAGAGCAGGGGTTTTATATTTATTTTATATGACAGGAGCGGATTCGATTAATGTCATTTCTACGACTGATTGCGATTTTCAATCCGTAGTTTCATTTGATACCTTGAGGAGTATCCAATGATGTGGCATGGGGTGCATATAAAATATTGTCCATTCCGAGGATCACTTGCGTGTACCGCCCCCACATCCACACCCGCACCTTGAGCGCTGTCATCAGCTGTTACTTCGCTGTCCCAGATGGTCATCAGCGCCCCCTCGTCACCCTCAACCCGGGCATGCGCCCCACCTTTGCAGTCCACATTCGCACTATCTGCAGTGTCGGCAGCTGTAGGTGCGTTGCTTGTCGTAACCGTGCCTCCGAGGCTCTCGAGGGGATGGCTTGCTCTCCGCCGGAAGGTTGCTATCTGCGGAGGTTGCACCAAGCTCTCATGGTGCAGTCTGCAGCCCTCGAAGCAGCGAGACATTTATGTGGGACCCGAGTTAGGTTTGCCTGGGTGTGCCCATTGTGTGTGGTTTATACAATTATGTGTGCGTGCTTATCCTTGGATCGACTCCTTTGGCATCACATAACCAGAAAGGATCGGTTGCACTATGTACTAGGGAAAAGGATTCAGCACACACTTCGGGACACTTATCCAGATTCTCCGGAGCTCACTAGTGAAGAATGGGTCCCCCTAAGCCTTACGGAGCCACCTGAGCCCCTCTGCATCTGCGCCGCCGGCGCGCCGCTTCCCTGTGTCTGTAGCCGGTTCATCCCTGCCCCTTGAGCTGCGCGAGCCATCTCTTCACCACCAAGTCTACGCGCAGGACCACCCCTCTGCTTCCCGAGCCTCACTGGGCCACCTGAACCCCTCTACAACTGCCCTGCTTGCGCACTGTTGTGGTGCCTCTGAAGCCGGCTCACCTCTGCGCCTTGAGCCATCTCTTCACCACCAAGCCCACACTCGGGACCACCCCGCTGCCCTCTATTCATGGGTGTGTGCGTGTGTGCAGCGAGAACATTATTTGAGGCACGAGAACTTTGCAGGCTGCTTCAAGCTATATGCAAAAGACTCATATTTTGGTACACAATTACTATGGTAGAAAGTATTGTATTATCAGTTTTAAACGTCGCTGTCGCTGAACTCGGGCACTGGCGCTTCGCTGAAATGGGGCAGTGGCGCAGCACCAGTGAGGCGGGGTGAATTCAAACGCAGAGGGAGCACACGGCTGTCGGAGTGCCTGCCATGACACTGAGCGCCAACAACTTTCTCGTGGCCCTTACGTAGATGTTGAGCGCTTCAGGGACCCCTTCCAAGGGAGCTGCGAGAGCAAAGAGAGCCGAGATGGAGGAGTGTGCACCCAAAAGACACCATGCACATGTAGGATCAGGCAAAAGACACTGTGCACACGCAGAATCACGCTTGTGGGCTCGGCGAGGGATACTAACAGTGAGTGGGGCGGTGTATACCTGTGTGGCGAAGCCCACTCTGTGACCGAGGGGTCCCCGGTGGTCCCCGGCAACCCGTCCTACCCCCGAGTACTCCACCTGGCCCTCCCACTACCCCCTACCCCTCCTGAGCGTTGTAGCTATCCGCTACCAAATGCCAGATACGCATTCCAACGGCAACCTCGTCAGTAATCAACCGCTGCAGAACGACTGAAGGAATAACTAATACTGGAATCAGGAATGCGAGCGCATGTCATCAAATGGCAACGGAATACTGTCATCCCATCATACAATCTGCAGAATGTAGGGGTGGCACAGATGATGGCAGCCCATATAAATGGGCGCGAGAGCCATATGGGGGCATGGCGGGTGGTGGTGTGCACGGGGGCATGGCGGGTGGTGGTGTGCATTGGGGTATGGCGGGTGGTGGTATGGCGGGTGGCGGTGGGCACGGGGGCATGGCAGGTGTGGTGGTGTGCACGGGGCATAGCGGGTGGTGGTGTGCACGGGGGCATGGCGGGTGGTGGTGTGCATTGGGGTATGACGGGTGTGGTGGTATGGCGGGTGGCGGTGGGCACGGGGCATGGCAGGTGTGGTGGTGTGCACGGGGGCATAGCGGGTGGTGGTGTGCATTGGGGCATGGCGGGTGGATGGTGGTATGGCGGGGTGGTGGTGGGCACGGGGGCATGGCGGGTGTGGTGGTGTGCAGGGGCATGGCGGGTGGTGGTGGGCATGGGGTATGGCGGGTGGTGGTGGGCATGGGGGCATGGCGGGTGGTGGTGTGCATGGGGCCATGGCGGGTGGTGGTGGGCATGGGGCCATGGCGGATGGTGGTGGGCATGAGGGCATGCTGGTCCGATTTGCAAAACTTGGAAAATATGCAATATGAGGTGTGAGACTTTGGGCACCTCATAGCCGTGGCTCCGCGCCAGATGATCTGCCCACTCCTGCAACACCTCAGCCTCCTCCCCGACTCTCACCCCCCTCCGTCCGCCAGGTGAGTCTGTTCCAGGGAGGGGTGTGTGAATGTTGCCCGTCGTTGATCCCCGCAGTGTGAATGTTGCCCGTCGTTGATCCCCGCAGTGTGAATGTTGCCCGTCGTTGATCCCCGCGGTGTGGTGCCCTGTCACTGTCCGTACTGTTTCGGTCTCAGATCTGTCAACGCTCGGGTCGTGTCGCTATTTAGAGTCTTTTTTTCCGTATCTTTATGTGTTTTTTTTCTGTGATTTTCCCCTTCAGCTGTTAATTGTTCTCAACACCGAAACACTGTAAACTCTTACAACTTTACTCAGCCGTAGATTAAATGCATCGATCACGAGGTGCAAGTGTGCCGGCACTCCTGCCAACACTGAATATGAGATGCGGGCGCTTTTTTCGGGAATCTCCATCAAAGTAAGATATTATACAGGTCACAGTTGTTTGAACCACATTTTTGTGTAGTTTATTTGCGTCGTGCTTTTTAGATTTGTAAGGGGTTCATAAAAGGGGGCTACGAGCTTTGCCTATCCGAAAGACATCGTTTCTTACTCCTTCTGAGGGACATTCTGTCTTTTAGCCCCCTGGGGCAGACCCGAGGGCCATTCTATCTTTTAGCCCCCTGGGGCAGACCTTAGGGACATTCTATCGTTTAACCCCCTGGGGAAGACCTGAGGGACATTCTGTCTTTTAGCCCCCTAGGGAAGACCTGAGGGACATTCTGTCTTTTAGTCCCCTAGGGAAGACCTGAGGGACATTCTGTCTTTTAGCTCCCTGGGGAAGACTTGAGGGACATTCTATCTTTTAGCCCCCTGGGGCAGACCTGAGGGCCATTCTATTTATTAGCCCCTGGGGGAAGATCTGTTGGCCCAGATCGAACAGTGTATAGTTAGCCAAACAGAGCTCCAGTGTTTCCGTATCGTTACAGTATTTCCCATACACCTGAAGGGCTCCGACATCTGAGACCCAATGAGCACGGATCCGACTCCAGCATACCACGACCCAACATACCAACCGTGCGAGCAGTGTGAGGGATCACACGAAGATTGGGTGAGCACAAAAGAGTTGGCGGCGAAGATTGGCAGAGCGTTGGCGGCTGACTTCATAGACCCACATCTACGAGGTCAGTACGAGCTCTTCTTCGAAAATCTTTTGGAGAAGATTAACGAGGAGCACGACAGTTCACTCTCGTTCGGAGACATCACAACGAACGACACAGCATATGAATACCTCACGTGGGTGGCGACGAAAGCCTTCTCATATGGCATCTGGGCGAGCGGAACGATTGGCTTTAAGTACGCTGACGACCGCCAGGCAGAGGAGTACTTATCCACGTTTGAGGACCAAGGTGAGAAACAAAGCGCGCGTGTGTCAAGGAAAGGATTAAAGATATAGGCGTGAGAACGCAACTCAACTTGTTGATCAAAATAGTGTTATTCTTTTCTTTGACAACAGTTGAAGGAATTAACCTGTTACCTTTTGGAACGCCCACGGACAATTGGGGGATCGTCAGGAGTGGGAACGAAGCAGTACGTCGCTTTGATGGAAATTTTAGCGAAAGAGCGCTACTTCATCAAGTTCCACGAGAGCTTCGATTGGACTCCGGTGAGCCTGTCTTGTTGCGGTCTCACAGACAAAGTACACATAATCGGAGCGGAAAGAACATAAAAAGGGGAATCAGAGAACAAGCGCCATATGCAGAAGAATCACCACGTCTATGCTCAATTACTTTTAGAGCAGAATCACGGGCCCACGAGGGAGTTGTGATCTTACCGGTTATGAAAGGTAAGAAAAGTACGGACCGAGGGGATTTGGAAAGTACAGCCTGCTTAAAAGTGAAACGCGCTAAGCACAATCAGGCGGATCGGAGAGCAAGCACCATATGAAGAGGGAGCATCCCGTCGGTGCTCATTTTCCTTTAGGGCAGAGTCACGGGCTTGCCGGGACGCCGTGAGCACTTCGGATACGAAAGGTAGAAAAAGTACAGACCGGGGAGAATTAGAAAGCATAGTCTACCTGCAATTAAAGCGCATCAAGCACTCAACACTTCTCTGTAAACAACTCTGTAAGCCAAAGGGTTGCGCATTGGCTTGTTTACAATTGGGGAAACCAGAGGGAGGGAAATCGGAAAGAATAGCCTGCTGGAAATTAAAGCGCGCTAAGCATAATTGGAGTAGAAATAATAGTAAAAGGCGGAGTGGAAAGCAAGCACAATATGAAGAGGAGGCAACCTGTCGGTGCCCTTTTTCTTTAAGAGTAGAATCACGGGCTCGCGGGGACATCGTGAGCACATCGGATATGATAGGTAGAAAGAGTACAAACCGGGGGGAGTTAGAAAGCACCGTCTGCCCGGAATTGAGGCGCTTTAAGTACCTAACACCTCACTGTAAGCAGCACTGTAAACCAGCGGGCCGTGCATTGGTTTACTTACAATCGGAGAAAGCAGAGCGGGGGGAATTGGAAAGCACAGCTTGCTTGAAACCAAAGCGCGGTAATCACGCGACACCCCCTTGTAAACAACTCTGTAAACCAGCGGGGCGAGCATTTGTTTGTTTTCAATTGGGGAAAACAGGTGGTGGAAGAGATCGTGGAGGAACAGGGCGAGGAGCGGGACGAGGACGAGGAGGTAGCTGCTCCTGCTCCTCCCCAATTACTCTACCACTCAACCTAGACCTGTTGTTAATAAGTTGCGGTGATCTCAAAAATAATAGAACACACGAGTGGGCAATTGTGCTGGAGAACCAAAAACGGACAGAGAAGAAGCACCACACACAACACAAACATACTTGCATCGGCACCTCACTACGGCCTCACCACTCACTTGCACTGCACAAGCTCACTACCGGATTATGGTCACAATACTTGGGCTGCCTTAGCACTGCACAGGCACCTTTCTGCTCACTCCCCGCAACCTCAATCAAGCCTACTCTTGTCATTGGTACTTCATTGTCTCACCCCCACATACCAGCAAACACTATGTCACTCATCACACGCAGGATTGAGAGGCTTGTTGCCTATGCCACTCACCATACACCGGACCGAACGGCGTGCTGCCTTTGCCACCTACCATACACAAGACCGAGCGACCTGCTGATTATGCCACTCACCACACACGGGACCAAGCGGCTTGCTGCCTTTGCCACTTACCATACATAGGACCGATTAGCCTGTTGTCTATGTCACCCACCATACACAAGATCGAGCGGCCTGTTGCTTATGCCACTCACCATACATAGGATCGAGCGGCCTGCCGCCTATGACAAACTCAATACACAGGGCCGAGCAGACTGCTGTTTATGCCACTCACCATACACAGAATTGAGCGGCTTGCTGTATATGTCACTTATCATACACAGGACCAAGCAGCTGGATGTCGATATCACTTACCATACACAAGACCGACCGGCTTGCTTCATATGTCACTCACCATACACAGAACCAAGTAGCCTGCTGCCTGTGTCACTCACCATACAAAAGACTGAGAGGCCTGCTACTCATACCAGTCACCATGAACAGGAACGAGGGGCCTGTTGCCTATGTCACCTACCATACACAGGACTGAGCGGACTGCTGCCCGTCTCACTCACCGTACACAGGATTGAGCGGCTTGTTGCCTATGCCACTCACCATACACAGGACCGAATGGCCTGCTGCCCTTGCCACCCACTTTACACAAGACTGAGAGACCTGCTGATTATGCCACTTACCATACACAGGACCGAGCGGCTTGCTGCCTATACCACTCACCATACACAAGACGGAGCGACCTGTTGCCCACACCACCCGCCATACACAGTGCCGAGCGGCCTGTCACCTATACCACTTACAATACACAGGGTCAAGAGGCCTGCTGTCTATGCCACTCACAATACATAGGACCGAGCGGCCAGCTGCCTATGTCATTCACCATACACAGGACTAGGCAGCCTGCTGTCTACGTCACTCACCATACACAGGACCGAGAGGTCTGATGTTTAAGTCACTCACCATACACAGTACCGAACGGCCTGTTGACTATGTTACTCACTAGACACAGGACCGAGCGGCCTGTTGCCTATGCTACCCAATATACACAAGATCGAGCGACCTGCAACCCATGTCACTCACCATACACAGGACTGAGTGGCCTGCTGACCATATTACTCACCACACACAGGAATGAGAGGCATGCTGCTTATGTCACTCACCATACACAGGACCGAGTAGCCGGCTGTCTATGTCACTCACCTTACACAGAATCGAGCGGCCAACTGACTATGTCACTCACTATACACGGGACTGAGCTGCCCCCTGTCTATGTCACTCGCCATACACAAGACCGAGCAGCATGTTGCCTATGTCACCCACCATGCACAGGACCGGGCGGTCCTTTCATGTCACTCTCACAATACGGACCGAGCATCCTATTGTCCATGCCACGCACCATACACATGACCGAGCGGCTGTTGCCTATGTCACTCACTATACACAAGACTGAGCAGCTTGCCGACTATGTTACTCACTATACATAGAACCGAGCAACCCGCGGCCTATGTCACTTACCATACACAGGACAGAGCAAAATGTTGCACAGATCCATCTCCACCCTTCTCAACGTTCGTCTTTAGCTTCAGGTAAAGCACCTGAGCAGGGGAAAGCCAAATCAGAGGCCTTTTTATTAAGGGATTACGGTGTTTCACATGCTGGCTCACCTTTTTCCTAAGAATGAGAGCCGGTTCACAGTGGTGAGGTTTATGTTTCCTCTCCTCATCGACTATTACTAGTATGACCAGACCTCTCTTTGTGAGTGGCCCTGCCTTCTTTTGGGGCATGGCATCGAGTTGTGCCCTCGGACGGGTGTTATAGGCGGGCCGTACCAGCTGGTGAACCTCAGTGGTAGGGTGAAGGCGGTCGTACGTGAAGACCACCTCTTCCACAAGCATGCTGGTGGCGGGGTGCATCCAAAAATATTTCTCCGCATCCCTAGCCTTCATCCTCATCTGGGCTCCCTTTCTGCTCATGGGTTTCCAAGAGAAACGGGCTTCCTGGTAAATGTTCCCTATGTTGTGAGCCCTGATTCCCCAGGTGATTCCCTGAGCCTCCAGTTGGATCATGTCAAACACCGTCTGGACCATTTCAATGTCAATGTTGGCAATCAGAATGAAAGGCGCCTTCCCGAGTCCGTAGGTCAGGGCGGTAGCTGTGATCAGACTGGGGTTTCCACCTGCCCCCTGAATTGTTTCCTTTACTGCTTTCTTTACAGATTCAATCTCCTTGTCAGTGATACCCATCATCCTTCTGCCCGTCTTCCTGAAGAATCTCATCTGTCCTCTGAGCTCAACTGGTTCAGTCAGGAGATCATTCATGTCAATCTCATTAGTCATTTCCCCAGACTTGAACGCCTCCGACAGGCGCTTCACGGCGTCCTCGTCCGCTAAGTTGGTTTTCCAGGCAAGGAAAGTCCCCCCTCCTTTGACTCCATCCTGTGTAACATGTCGCTCAGCCGCCCCTGCCCCTCTCAGGGTTAAGTAGGGTGTGGTGGTACTGTGCCGAGTCCGGGTGCCGGCAGTGGGTGCTTGAGGGGTGGTACTGACACCCCACTCTTTGTCTTGCGGACTGGGTCCTTCGCCGTTTCTCCGCAGGGGGCTGGCAGCTGCCCCCTGTGACTCGGGGATGCAAGCTCCTGCCCCTCTTTCGCGGGCCCACTGTGGGGTCGGTCTTACTCCCAGTCCGCCGGCGCGTTGACAAATAGAAGATGCATAATAGAGGGTGAGGGGCACGCGGGATGTCGGTGCCCCCTGTCCTTGTATATCGTCGCAATGTGCTCCGCAAGCCACGGACCCTGGAGATTCTTTAGTGACCACTACTGCCTCAGCCTGCAGACTGGATCCTTCGCCGTTTCTCCGCAGGGAGCTGGCAGCTGCTCCCCGTAATCCGGGGATGCACGCTCCAGCCCCCCTTTCGCGGGCCCTCTGTGGGGTCGGTCTTACACCCAGTCTGCAGTTGGGCCTACGTGATGAGTGTGCTGTGCAGTTTTCACCGCCGTCGGGGTCAGCGACGGTCTCCCTTGTCCTGGCTGGGTCCGTCCCGCCTTCGATGGCGCCTTTCCAAAAGTGGTCTCCCCCCCCGGGCGTCGACCCACAACGTCGCGTCAAACGGGCGGTGGAAAGATGCTCAGTGGTTGTGTCGGCCGATGGTACCGCCTGCGGACTGGTTTCTTCGCCGTTTCTCCGCAGGGAACTGGCAACTGCTCCCCGTAACCCGGGGATGCACGTTCCAGTACCCCTTTCGCGGGCCCTCTGTGGGGTCGGTCTTACTTCCAGTCCGCCGGCGAAGCCAAACCTACCCGCAGGCAAGAGGTCGAACAACGGGACACAAGGGGCGGGTTCAGCAACGACGATGGGTCTATGCTTGGTTACCAACACATGAACGGCGTGTCTTTGGCGGGCCCTCTTTGGGGTCGGTCTTACGGCTTTCCCGGCAGGCGGGCAGTCCCCTCCGCGCCTCGGGGCCGTGCAAGTACAGAGATACGATGCGTCAAAGATATTATTGAAATACAAGATAAGAAATGTGCAGTACCAGGCAGGTTGTCCTGTCAGCGCTGGACTACGGTAATGGAGTGGACTAGCACCCCCCTTAAGAGGGGGAATGCCGTCCGCCTCCTCGTCGGTCCCTACACAGCAGAGGCCTGCGAAAAACTGTGCGTGCCGGAAGCAGACGGGCCTGGTGCGCCTCGCCGGCGGCACGTCTTCCGGGAGCCCGTCGTCTAGGATGGCGGCCGGCAGCGCTGCAGTAGACCAGCCCAGTATCTGAGAGTACCTGACCGCCCAGCGCGCCCTCACCCTCCTCCTCGGGATGCCCGGGGGCACGTGAATGCGCATAAGGCAACACCAGCACTGGGAGCTCTATGGCGCACAGTCCTCGTCCGAGGAATAGTCCGAGACCTCCCCGGCCTGGTGTAGCCGTCAGCCAAATCCGACCTCATGCGCTTCCTTCCTGAGGCCCCTTTAGACGCAATTGTCTCATGCGGTGCATCCTCCGTGACCGTATCCCCCTCGGAACCCGCGCCCCCACGGCTAGGGGCAACCGATGCCGCGTCCTTGTCCACGAAGAGGTAGTCGTCACGGGTAACGCTCGCTCCTAACTCCACCCGGTCCGCAGTATTCACCTGCCTCAACGGGGCCGTCACCGACACGCCCTCCTGCAAGCCCTTCGCTTTTTCCACCGCAATCTGTTGTGGCACAAACTTCCTGAGGACCTGGAACACTTGGTCGATCTTCTCATCGTCACGGAAGTAAGCCTCCATGCTCCCCCGGGAAGAGTCTTCCGGGGTGCGCTCTCCAGAAGGACGTCATACCGGTGCAGGCCCACACAGGTGCGTACCCCCCGATGTCTGCCGGTATATTCCGAAGGCGGGGCATAGCGTCTTGTCCAGAGATTGCTAAGCAGGCTGGTGTCTACCGAGGCTCTCGGACCTCTATCGTAGAAATGAGCGCACCCAAGAGCCAGGGGATGCTGTCCGCCGCTCTCTCGTCCCCGGCGCAAAGAAGGACTGCAAAGAACCTTGCGTGGAGGTCGCGCACAGGGCGAGTGTGCCGGATGAGGAAAGTGGGAGCCGTTCTCGAGCGTCTTTTGGTGCGGGACGCAACCGGGCTCTCTGGGTGCTGCAAATAGCACGCTACAAGAGTCGCCGCCCGCCTGATCCTGGGCCTGTGATGGTACAGGCAACACCAACAGTATCCCGTGGCCCGCCCGCAACCCTACCCCACGTCCAGTCTTGGCGAGACAAGGAGAGGCACTAACTACAGGCCCTTCTCGCCGCTTGCAGGAATAAAGAACGCTTTCCAGTCCGAGGGCTTCTCACAAAACAGCCGGAACAGCCAATCGTTGCATGTCCTCCCCGCCACAAGCGGAAGCCTCCGACCTCAGCGTGGCATCTCTCAACAGCCCCTCGCCCCCGGAGAGTCCACTCCGGACCACATCCTCGGACTCCGCCCCGGAAGCCCTGGAGGTGGGATACTGCTGGTGTTGCCTGTACCATCACAGGCCCAGGATCAGGCGGGCGGCGACTCTTGTAGCGTGCTATTTGCAGCACCCAGAGAGCCCGGTTGCGTCCCGCACCAGAAGACGCTCGAGAACGGCTCCCACTTTCCTCATCCGGCACACTCGCCCTGTGTGCGACCTCCACGCAAGGTTCTTTGCAGTCCTTCTTTGCGCCGGGGACGAGAGAGCGGCGGACAGCATCCCCTGGCTCTTGGGTGCGCTCATTTCTACGATAGAGGTCCGAGAGCCTCGGTAGACACCAGCCCGCTTAGCAATCTCTCGACAAGACGCTATGCCCCGCCTTCGGAATATACCGGCAGACATCGGGGGGTACGCACCTGTGTGGGCCTGCACCGGTATGACGTCCTTCTGGAGAGCGCACCCCGGAAGACTCTTCCCGGGGGACCATGGAGGCTTACTTCCGTGACAATGAGAAGATCGAACAAGTGTTCCAGGTCCTCAGGAAGTTTGTGCCACAACAGATTGCGGTGGAAAAAGCGAAGGGCTTGCAGGAGGGCGTGTCGGTGACGGCCCCGTTGAGGCAGATGAATACTGCGGACCGGGTGGAGTTAGGAGCGAGCGTCACCCGTGACGACTACCTCTTCGTGGACAAGGACGCGGCATCGGTTGCCCCTAGCCGTGGGGGCGCGGGTTCCGAGGGGGATACGGTCACGGAGGATGCACCGCATGAGACAATTGCGTCTAAAGGGGCATCAGGAAGGAAGCGCATGAGGTCGGATTTGGCTGACGGCTACACCAGGCCGGGGAGGTCTCGGACTATTCCTCGGACGAGGACTGTGCGCCATAGAGCTCCCAGTGCTGGTGTTGCCTTATGCGCATTCACGTGCCCCCGGGCATCCCGAGGAGGAGGGTGAGGGCGCGCTGGGCGGTCAGGTACTCTCAGATACTGGGCTGGTCTACTGCAGCGCTGCCGGCCGCCATCCTAGACGACGGGCTCCCGGAAGACGTGCCGCCGGCGAGGCGCACCAGGCCCGTCTGCTTCCGGCACGCACAGTTTTTCGCAGGCCTCTGCTGTGTAGGGACCGACGAGGAGGCGGACGGCATTCCCCCTCTTAAGGGGGGTGCTAGTCCACTCCATTACCGTAGTCCAGCGCTGACAGGACAACCTGCCTGGTACTGCACATTTCTTATCTTGTATTTCAATAATATCTTTGACGCATCGTATCTCTGTACTTGCACGGCCCCGAGGCGCGGAGGGGACTGCCCGCCTGCCGGGAAAGCCGTAAGACCGACCCCAAAGAGGGCCCGCCAAAGACACGCCGTTCATGTGTTGGTAACCAAGCATAGACCCATCGTCGTTGCTGAACCCGCCCCTTGTGTCCCGTTGTTCGACCTCTTGCCTGCGGGTAGGTTTGGCTTCGCCGGCGGACTGGAAGTAAGACCGACCCCACAGAGGGCCCGCGAAAGGGGTACTGGAACGTGCATCCCCGGGTTACGGGGAGCAGTTGCCAGTTCCCTGCGGAGAAACGGCGAAGAAACCAGTCCGCAGGCGGTACCATCGGCCGACACAACCACTGAGCATCTTTCCACCGCCCGTTTGACGCGACGTTGTGGGTCGACGCCCGGGGGGGGAGACCACTTTTGGAAAGGCGCCATCGAAGGCGGGACGGACCCAGCCAGGACAAGGGAGACCGTCGCTGACCCCGACGGCGGTGAAAACTGCACAGCACACTCATCACGTAGGCCCAACTGCAGACTGGGTGTAAGACCGACCCCACAGAGGGCCCGCGAAAGGGGGGCTGGAGCGTGCATCCCCGGATTACGGGGAGCAGCTGCCAGCTCCCTGCGGAGAAACGGCGAAGGATCCAGTCTGCAGGCTGAGGCAGTAGTGGTCACTAAAGAATCTCCAGGGTCCGTGGCTTGCGGAGCACATTGCGACGATATACAAGGACAGGGGGCACCGACATCCCGCGTGCCCCTCACCCTCTATTATGCATCTTCTATTTGTCAACGCGCCGGCGGACTGGGAGTAAGACCGACCCCACAGTGGGCCCGCGAAAGAGGGGCAGGAGCTTGCATCCCCGAGTCACAGGGGGCAGCTGCCAGCCCCCTGCGGAGAAACGGCGAAGGACCCAGTCCGCAAGACAAAGAGTGGGGTGTCAGTACCACCCCTCAAGCACCCACTGCCGGCACCCGGACTCGGCACAGTACCACCACACCCTACTTAACCCTGAGAGGGGCAGGGGCGGCTGAGCGACATGTTACACAGGATGGAGTCAAAGGAGGGGGGACTTTCCTTGCCTGGAAAACCAACTTAGCGGACGAGGACGCCGTGAAGCGCCTGTCGGAGGCGTTCAAGTCTGGGGAAATGACTAATGAGATTGACATGAATGATCTCCTGACTGAACCAGTTGAGCTCAGAGGACAGATGAGATTCTTCAGGAAGACGGGCAGAAGGATGATGGGTATCACTGACAAGGAGATTGAATCTGTAAAGAAAGCAGTAAAGGAAACAATTCAGGGGGCAGGTGGAAACCCCAGTTTGATCACAGCTACCGCCCTGACCTACGGACTCGGGAAGGCGCCTTTCATTCTGATTGCCAACATTGACATTGAAATGGTCCAGACGGTGTTTGACATGATCCAACTGGAGGCTCAGGGAATCACCTGGGGAATCAGGGCTCACAACATAGGGAACATTTACCAGGAAGCCCGTTTCTCTTGGAAACCCATGAGCAGAAAGGGAGCCCAGATGAGGATGAAGGCTAGGGATGCGGAGAAATATTTTTGGATGCACCCCGCCACCAGCATGCTTGTGGAAGAGGTGGTCTTCACGTACGACCGCCTTCACCCTACCACTGAGGTTCACCAGCTGGTACGGCCCGCCTATAACACCCGTCCGAGGGCACAACTCGATGCCATGCCCCAAAAGAAGGCAGGGCCACTCACAAAGAGAGGTCTGGTCATATTGGTAATAGTCAATGAGGAGAGGAAACATAAACCTCACCACTGTGAACCGGCTCTCATTCTTAGGAAAAAGGTGAGCCAGCATGTGAAACACCGTAATCCCTTAATAAAAAGGCCTCTGATTTGGCTTTCCCCTGCTCAGGTGCTTTACCTGAAGCTAAAGACGAACGTTGAGAAGGGTGGAGATGGATCTGTGAATTCTTCTGATGACCCTGCAATGATTCTTAGCTTTTTCACCGAAATAATCCTGGGAGGCCTTGGGACCCTGAGGCGCACTTACTTCAATGGTTTCACCTACTGCATGTCGCCTACTCATGACGACCAGCCCGAGGTGGCAAGACTCAACCATATTCAGTGCATGTGCTACTCACACCGAATGATGCTCCAGGCCCAGGTTGAGGGGGCAGTCACCCCTACCCCAAAGAAACATGAGAAGAGACCCCGCACTACCCCAGGAAGTGACAAGGAGGCAACAAAAATGCAAAAGCAATTCAATGAAAACATGGAGAAATGAAAGCAATTACAAGAATAGGATCAGCTTGTATCTATGAAAGAGCATGAGCATGATAAGGCAGACCAACCACAGAAGCTTAGGAAAAAGACATCCTAGAATCTATCCGTCACGCACTCGCCCCGTTGGAACACCGTGGCCTAGCACGGTGACACTACCGACGGGGGATCGCCCAGAAAACCCCGGGTCCTGTGTAATTTGTAAAAGTTTCTGCTGCAGTAAATGGCGTGTGACCGCCCCTCAAAATGACTGTGATTTCAAAGTGCAGAATAACGGGGGGGGGTGTCACTGTACGGCATACGATGAATCAAAGGAGCACCAGGACTTCTGCAAGTTTGGAGCGGAGGAGCACCCCAATTGAAGGTATGGCAACCATCACCTTGCATATCATAACTCACCTTATTCACACCCGAAGGAGACAACTGAGAGATGCTCTTACAGCGACACAAGGATCTTTAGTTATGCTCTTGCACGCAATACATTACTTTGCCAGAAATAGCTCCAAACAAGGAAAACAAACTAGGCCTGGACCCAGGACACTCATTAGATGGGTACACGTCAGGACTAAGTCCATATTACAATATTGGAAAAGAATTCAGAAAATGCCTATAGAGATGAGAACAAAGGATGCACTAGGAGAGTTTATTAAAACACACAGGAATGGCAGCAGGACCAGACAAAAGACAACCAAACCTCTTCACAAGCCACTAAGGAAGGGGAGAAAGTACACCATAACCGGGGGAAAAGAGAGAACCCCCGCACACGGAAAATCAAGACACGGGCAAAACAAAAGGCATAAACTCAGCCAAATCACATCAGAACAAAATCAAGGACTAACTAAGAAAGTGGGGATACATCCTGACTCGGAAAACAACAAGGGTCAGCCAAGGAATAGGAAAGACATCCTAAGGGGTGGAGGTAGGCAGGGGAATGAACCACAAATCCAAAAAAGTGCTAACTTAGGTACGACCGTCGATTACAAAAATGAGGGGATAGACTCCGAACAGCTTGATGAGGCACTAAGGGCCCAAGACACGAGCACAATGCCCCCCATTAGCCACACAGAGCTTATTACGAAGCTTGAAACTGGAGAAGTTAACTTCCTACACAATATTAGGAAAGCCTTAGGGAAACACCTGAGAACTCACTTCGGGGTGAGCGATGGTAAACACTGGAGGCTCGTAACACTCCGGCTCACAAAAGAGCAAAACATTGAAGCCTACATATATGACTCCCTGGGAAGGGAGACAACTTTTGAAACACAAGATGAACTAGAAAGAGCACTCTCCTCTTGGTTGAGAAAGCATCACACAATTATGGATGGGGAAGGGCGGGGAGTGAAGATGTCAACACTCAGACAACAACGGGCCAACCACACCTGTGGGATTTGGGTGATTAGAACCGCTGAAAGATGGAAGAAATGGTGCGAAACAAATGAACCCACCCCCTTTGTTACCTTCCTGAGGGACGGGAGCACCGAAGGGGAACACCACAGTTCAGACATTGCACTTCACATTCAGGACTTGAAAGAATTGATCCAAGATAGGATCACTCAACCCAAAGATGAAAGACGGGGACCAAACAATACTATAAAACCACATGCCCCGGTGTACAGCAGAAAGGGAGTTATCTCTTTAGCTAATATTGAAAGGCTTGTTTCTAAACTTAATCTAGACTTTACCTGCATCAACAGCAAGCAAAGTCTCATTGAAATGACTAAAGGAAAGCAAAAAGACTACACAACCTCAACTGATAAACCCTCCGAGAAGAAACATCACACTTGGGAAAGAAGCATTCTTCATGAAACGGGAATCATGCCAGAGAATGAAATCACTAATGAAACCCCAAGCATCATGAAACTCTGTGTGAAAAATAAAAAGAGCACCGAAGTCACAAAGACTGCGGGTAACATGTTAAGCAATTACTTTAAATAAGACTTTCCTCCCCCCGCCCCTGGGTTGAAGCCCCATGGGGGTCTCGGCCCCACAGGGGCAAGGCCCAGGGGCCGGAGCACCCCTGGGTCCTCACTTTCCACCCCCATTGCCCGAAGCGTTCTCCATCCCCATCAGGCATCAGCTCCGTGACCTGCTGATGTTTTCCGACATGGTGGCCGACACGTCTCCTTAGTGCCGAGCCGCTCTTCTTGCTTCCATGCTTTGTGGAATGCCTCCTGCTTTAGCAGACAATTATGTATGAGGGGAACAGACTCTAGCAGATCGTTCCGAAGGCCTCGCCTTACTCATCGACGTAAATGTTTTATTATTATCCACCCCACCACATCACTATGTCGGCACCTCCGACATAAGCGTGCTCCGCGTCTCTGAGACGAGCGCCGCCCTCCTACTGTATGTAGCAGAGCTGACCAATGGGCATTGAGTAGTATGTTCTTGAGAGTCGTTTGTTTCTATTGGCAGTGCACATAATAATGGTGTATGTGGGTGATGAGTGTTTTCAACATGGCCCGCGTGATATCAGAGAGTTGCAACGGGTGACATAAACTGCATCACACACGACGTCTTTGACTCGGCCGTCTACATACATTGCAAAAACGATGCGGCAGACCACGTCCGTGTGAGATGCCATCTAGCAGCAATCTGACGCTCTGCGCTACGGCCTAACAAGCTGCTGGATGCCGAGACCACTCGTGGCGAAGTTCCCGTGAAGTAGCTGCCCCCCAGCACATTCAGCTGAGCCAGGCGCGGCGTTTCGCTCGGACACCGACGGCCGCGGGGAGGGATACGCGCTTTGCGCACCACCGCAGAATAAATGCGGCGTCGCTTCACTTGCTTATTCGGAGGGCCATGGCACATTCGAAGACGCTGGCTTCAGTCAGAGAGCCTCCACGCCTAATTATGATGCATGTCTACTGCGGCTATGTGTGCTAATCTCCTGACACCACGGACTTGATCTCCAATGGAATGTCTCTACGGAAACCCCTCGGAACCAAGGACAACCTTCACCTGTCTAAGACAGTGGGGGGCGACGACGTTGAAAGATGGCGGTGGGCGATGGCGTTGAAAGATGGCGCGGGGGCGATGACGTTGAAAAATGGTGGGGACAATGACACAAAGATGGCGTAATGGCGTTGAAAAGATGACGGTGGCAACATTAAAAGAATGAAGGGGGCGCCGACGTTGGAAAATGGTGGGGGCGATGACGTTGAAAGATGGCGGGGCAGACGTTAAAAATGGTGTAAAGATGACGTTGAAAGATGGCGAGGGCGACGATGTTGAAAGATGGCGTGGGCATTCGCTTGAAAGATGGCGGCCGATGGCGCTTGAAAGATGGCGAGGGGCACGATGTTGAAAGATGGCGGGGGACGATGACGTTGAAAGATGGCGGGGGCGAAGGCGTTGAAAGATGGTGGGGGGGCGATGATGTGTAAACAACGTCCTGTGGCAGCGAGAGGTCGGGGCAGTGCACCTGGAACTCCGACTGCGTCCACTCGAAGCGATGGTCCGCTTCGCGGAGGCCGTTCTCCAGTAGCCCTGGGGGGGGTGTGTGGCGCAGGGCGATCATCAGTCCAAGCCGGTGGATCGAGGCACCGCACCGCTCGGCTACCCATCATTGAGGGGTCAAGATTTTCGCCACGCGCTGATGGTGCCCTCCCACTCTTTGGTTGGGGTTCCGCAAGCGGCGCGCAAGTCCTGACCCAGAGCGGGCGAGGATGCAAAATATCCACTACAAAATATACACAACAAAATATCAAAATATCACAACAAAAATATCATATATGTAAGCTTCCTATTCTTCCCGCAAGTATAGTGGGGATGGCTCGCAGGCACGGTCATGGCCACCACGGATGCGGCCTCGGCCAGGGGGGACACGGTGAGGTGCTACGGGCTCCCCCACGTATAGCTCATACCGATACCACCACCTCCAGATCACAGGAGGTGGTGGTGGTGGGGAGGAGGTGGCGGTGGTGGTGGTGACGGAAGTGGCGGGAGGTGGGTGGTGGTGGGTAGGAGGTGGTGGTGGTGGGGGAGGAGGAGGCGGTAGTGGTGGCCACGCAGCAAATGGAAAATGTAATGGCAGAGGCGCTACAAATTCTGAGTCATATGCGGACCGGCTAAGCCGGTTCCCGCACATCTCCAAAAACACCATGTGGTCCTCTGGAAAAGGGGTAAAAGGGGAGCCCATAGCACCTCACCGTGCTCCCCCTGGCCGAGGCCGCATCCGTGGTGGCCATGACCGTGCCCGCGAGCCATCCCCACTATACTTGCGGGAAGAATAGGAAACTTATATATATGATATTTTTGTTGTGATATTATGATATTTTGTTGTGTATATTTGGTTGTGGAACAAGGGCCGTCACCGGTGGCGGCCCTTCCTGATTGCCTTATAGCATCGCAGCCAATGTTTTTTCGCGCAAACCATGCACGCGTCCCCTGTGCATGATGCACGCAACACTGCTCCTCGGCAGTGGAGCCACCACCTTGCGGTATACACCGTCTGTCACGGTACAGGGGCATACGTGGAATCCTGGCATCCAGAACCCGGAGGGCAGGCACAAACCTCCCAACAACGTGTGCAACACGAGGTTGTAGTCCTGGAAAAGAAGGCACAACCCCAGGAGCACGGGCAGGGGCAGGGGCAGGGGCAGAAAATCAATAGCTGCAGTACGCGGGAATTGAAGAGTGGGGTAGCGAGGGGGGCGGGGGAATACAAATGCCGTGAGCTGTTTTACTGCGGCGGATCAAGATCAGGAGAGGGATGCCCTTCTCCATCAGGAGAGCCATCCCTTCGGTGTTGCAGCATGGCATTGATTGAGAGGGATGGCTGACACATTCTGGACACATTCTGTTCGGGCAAGAGCCGAGAAGAGGGCAAGAGCCGAGACATACGCGAAGAAAGTTGTGGCGAGGTGCGATGCTTGTAGCACAGAGGTCAGCACAGAGAGGGGCCGAGCGAGAGCCCACCTTGTTGGGCGTGCTGACAATGAATAGGGGTGGGCGTAAGCAGCGTAACACAACCTCCCCAAGCGCTTCCAGGGGCTGAGGGTCCAGGTGCTCCACCACCTGTGTCCTTACTCCTCCCCCCCCTCTCCTCCCTCTTTTCAGAGCCCAGGGGGGAATGTAAGGGGTTTGGGAGCTCCATTCGCTCGAAGGCGCTCGAGCCGCCGTGGAAGCAAACCACTCCGCGGTGTTGGGACAGTACATCCCCGCTGCCGTGCGCTGGTTTGAGCCGGGTGAGACCTAGGGATAAGGGTAACTGCAGACCGAAGAGGGGGTGACGCAGCGTAGCTGAGGGGAGCTGCAGGACGAAGAGGGAGCAGCGCAGCGTAGCTGAGGGGAGCTGCAGGGCGAAGAGGGAGCAGCGCAGCGTAGCTGAGGGGAGCTGCAGGACTCGACAAGACTGAGCAGGGTAGCGCAGAATCGGACTGGACGGACCTCAACCATGACCACGGCGTCACTACCATGCGCTCTTGGGTCCCTGCCAACTGTGTCCAAGCTTCCCTGCAGTACTGCAGTGCGTGGGAATGTCTTCCCCTCCGCCTCTACCAGGGCCTGCAGATTCCCCACGCTTCGCCCTCGCCACGTCAGAAGATTCCCCACGCTCTGCCCTCGCCACGACTGAAGATTCCCCACACTCCAGCACACCACACGTCAGACGATTCCCTACACTCCGCCCTCACCACGTTCCAGCACACGATCCAGCACACCTCACTAGCGGGGAGCAGCAGTGGTATGCGGAGAAGGTTCTGTGAGCAAGCGGTCGCCAGAGGCGTGTGGGTGCCACCTGGCGGTGATGTAGGGCGGCGCTGCACTTCTGGAGGGCCCCTTTGCTAACATCGACCCCGACCAGGTCCACCACCCAGGGAGCTTCCACCCCGATCTGAAGCCCCCCCCGCACAATCCTCTCTGTTGGAAACCTGGCCAGCCGCCCGCGCAGGACGGCGTGAACATTACAGCTGAAGCAAAAGCAGGTGGGTGGTAGGAGTGGCACTGGGCTCGCTGGGACGCGCCAGGAGCTTCATCAGCGCCCCGTCCCCACACCCGAGCTCCAGCACCTTCGTTGCGCCTGCCATGTAACACATCATTCTCATACTGTCAGGCTGGCAGCGCCCAGCGAGAACGCGTCGCTTGCTGCGCGCACTGCATGTGATGACGCACTGCATGTGACGATGCGCTGCAGCGTACAGCGCCGCAGCACCCCCTTGCCGAACTTTTAATACTCGCTAATTTATTCCAACAATTTTGGCCAGCAGCCATGCAGATATTAATGTGCGATCCATGCCGCCTTCTGCCCCTCGACATGAACTCGTCGAGAGCCGGGGTCCGATGGTTGTGAGCCGGAAGCGGAGAGCTTTGGCTGAATATTGCCCCGCTGAGCAGAACTGAAAGGTGTGTTTGAAAGTAGAGAAGGTGGAACATGCTTATTATGGAAACATTGGAGTGTTCCCGAGGCACTTGGATGCACACATTGCCGTGAGCATACACTGTATGGAGCTCCTCGCGTTTGCTTTCAAGGTGCGGCATCAGTGTATGTCCCGAGGAGACTCTTGATTCCAGGATCTCCAAATTCTCATCTCCAGGATCGAAGCCAACACGAATCGCACACATCTGCATGCTTGCTGGGAAATTTAAAACACGGCTGGCAACCCATACGAGGCAATCACCAGTGCAGTATGCCATAAAGGGGTTGTCAGTCTTTGGAAGGAAGATTGGGGTTCTACACATGCGGTAGGGGCGATGTTGATTGGTGGTCTGTGGAGCAAGAAGTTGGCGGTGAATGAAGGAGAGGCGCTCCGAGGGTAACGCGGTGAATGAAGGAGAGGTGCTCCGAGGGTCGC
>LGRX02012269.1:0-36697 GCA_001247695.2 Cymbomonas tetramitiformis
GTATGTGTTATATTTCTATAAAATATGCTCAGTTAGAAAGATTCATGGTGAGGATCTTCTCGGATGCTGCGCCCATTGACCAAATCCCGACTGTTGACCAGTCCTCCCTAAACCTAGGGTTCCGCTCTACACTACTATTGGATGGGACCCAGAAAAAACCCTCCCCACCATTCGACGCGGCGCGCGAAGCTGGACTTATCCCGCAGAACCCGTAAGTGCCAGCTCACGCCATGTACACGTGTAAGGTGGCGAGTACCGTTTTAGCGTTACCCAAAGTCATCGGACGAATCTGATGGTGAAAATTGGTTTTATGTTTGTCATATTGCAAATTCAACGGTGACGATAACGATTTCCAGTCATTGTGACACTATCGTGACGCATAATTATACTACAAAAAATTGTATAAGGTAAATAAACATTGGGACAAAAACGCCGTATGCCAGCCGCTCTCAGCACAAGACCTATGACAACCACTCTCAGCACAAGGCCTATGCCAGCCGCTCTCAACACAAGGCCTATGACAAGCGCTGCTAGCACAAGGCCTATGACACCCGCTCTCACCACAAGGCCTATGACAACCGCTTTCACCACAAGACCTATGATGACCGCTCTTTGCACAAGGCCTATAGCTGCTCCCAGTATCACGACCTTTGACAGCCGCTCCCCGCTGTCACGTTTGCTGTAGCTTCCAACACAAGGCCTATGACAACGCTTTCACCACAAGACCACAAATGACCGCTCTCAACAGAAGGCCTATGTTGGCCTCCCAGTATATGACCTTTGACAGCCGCTCCCCGCACAATGCGTTTAACAACAACTTCTTCAGGCCTATGACAACCGCTTTCACCACAAGACCTATGATGCCCGCTCTCAACAGAAGGCCTATGTTAGCTGCTCCCAATATATGACCTTTGACAGCCGCTCCCCGCACAATGCGTTTAACAGCAGCTTCCAACACAAGGCCTTTAACATCTGCTTTCAGCACAAGACCCAAGTCAACTGCTCCAAGCATATGGCGTCGGACAGCCTTTCTCTCTCTCAGCATAAAGCCTATGATGACCACTCCCAGCACAAGATCTATGACAGCTGCCCCCAAGCACAAGGCTTTTGACATCCTGTTTGACAGGGTATGTGTTTGTGTTTGTGTTCCATTTGGGCGGGGATGCTCGCATCGTCCATGTTAATCGTGTGCATAGTAGTGTCTTGATGAAAAGTCTCCGGTTGCCCAGTCATTTTAGATTTTTTTGTATTGTTGTTACTGTGGCGATTCTCGGTGTTTAATTTTTTACGATGGTGTGCAGGTGGCAAGCATAGTATACGAATTTCCCTTGAAGAGGTGGGTTGACGTGGCGGGATCGAAAATGCGATTTAAAGATAACGTTGTAGCACTCTGGGGACTGTTTCAAATATGGTGGCGCTACAGAATACGAAGTTGGCCTGCAAAAATGTAATAACAATCTCATATTCGGCTCGATACTTGGCCATTGCCAACAAAGATCGATAGAATTGGTCACTGCTAGATGAGGTAATCGTGCCAATCAGGCAAGTGATGCTGGTAATTGTCGTTTGCTGAACATCGAAAACTTCTTAACCTGCTGCTTGTGCGGAAAGTGCGTATTGGATTGTCCCTCGAAGTAATTCTGATGATGTTGACAATACTGCACCACCATGACTAGACATCCATCATCCCGATAGGATCCACTATGAGTAGGCAACGTGATCGGCATGCCTACTCATATCACTAACCGTGTGTGAAGCATCGTGCCACGATAGTGCATGGTCCTACCCGTGCATATATCAGGAACGGTGCCCTGTGCACTGGAATGGTTTAAGAGATACACTTCGTGCTACGATTGCACTACTCTCTATTGAATTTAGGTCGTTGATTTCATTTTAACTTCACTTACTCCATGATTGTGCAATCACAATTATGCCGTGCCAGAGCGATGACGAGTCGACTGTATACGCAGGTCAACCCCAAATGATTGCAATCCTTTTTTGTTTGGTGTCCTTCCAGAGTTTTTTTTATAAATAAGTTATGTGGGTCAGTGGCAGCAGGATATTCTGCTTACGGTATAGATTTTGTTGGTAAGCATGTGATCACCGTGTAAAAAGTAACCGTTTGGCGACGGTTGCGATCCGTATAGTCATGTTCGCTCTGTCGATTTACTTCCTAGCTCGCCTTCGATCATTATTCAGTATACTCTCGCCGTTCAATTTTGAGATGGCATTCTCAGACGAAAACTTCTACTTATCGGGGATTTAGGGACGCGATGGCTTTTGTCTCCTTGTTATGCACATCCGTCTCAGGAGTGATGAGTGCCTTTGTGAGCTGCTCGACGGAGGGCCAGATGTGGTGAAAGTGCCAGTATGCGTGCTTTATGATTACGGTAGAGTTATTTGCGCATTGCTTTGGGTAGCATGTGCATCGTCTATCATGGATATGGGAAATTCAGACGGAGTGTTTACTATGCTGCTGGGAAGCAGTCCGGTGCTGTGACGGTATAACGAGCTAACTGCTCATATTCGTTTTTTGCATATACCGGATCCGTAGGATTGTAAGTGGTCTACAAAGTGAATACCAGCCGGTTTCACGCGTTATGGATCTCCCACAGGTTAGCTTTTAAAATGAGGTCAGCAGGAATGTTGCAAAAAACATTAAAATGTCGCGAAAAGAATCTCGGTTGCTGAAATTCCACGAGCCTCCACACTGGAACTACGCACAGTAGCTCATTGTGGGTGTTATTTTCATAGGCAGCAGTTTGGGCCCCTAAGGTGGGAAATCAACTCGAGGGATCGTGCCTGACCATACTACGGAATATTAAATGCTGCTATTACATTTAACAAATACTGAGACAAAGTGGACAGTATCCACCATCTGTTTTACATGCCCAGTGTAGCCGGACCAACATATACTTGGGCACTTTGTCTTCCTAATGGCCATGATCATAATTATGACAATATGCCCCCCCCAGCATGGTCACCCTTAGATGGATGCTGTGCCAGTTAAGCTCCCGGACCCACGCACTAACCTACCCGCAAAACAACAAAATGAACGTGTGTGCACGGCACTGATGTATACAGTAGTCGTGAAGTATCAGCGATACCTTGCTATCCTAATTGCTGTGCTTGCCTGGCAGCCGGTGCCAAATATCTAGTAGGCCGGCATAATCCAGGTGACCCTCAGCAACATTTGTTCGCCCTTGCCACTCCGACAGGTCATCGAACACTGCAATCTCATGGTTGGTCAAATCGGAGGAGTCCGTCCTGCGCAGCTCTCCGCTCCCACTGTCAGGGTTCTCATACAAAATTGGAAGTATGGGGATTGCAGCCGTCTCGGTGGTCCCTGAAGCGTGCCACAGTACCGGCGCAGCAAGCGAGTTGCAACAAGTCATGCATGCCAAACAGCGTATTCCCAGCATCAGACATGCAAGGTGGCGGAGTGTACGTCCGACCTGCAAGTGGATTGTGTAGCAGCGCCTGCCTCGAACACGTGTGCAAGGCTTTCCTCCAAGCGCACGGCGGCCTCGCTCCCGGCAGTCACCACTTCCGCTGGAAGCCCGGCCAGAGATGCCACCTGCGCCAGCGCAACATGCTTCGTCCCACACTCCTGTCAGTGTTCGAGCACCAGCTGGCTGCGTTCTAATCCCGAAATCCCGAAGTCTTGGAAGTGTTCCGTCAGCGAAGATGTGCAATGTTCAATTGCCCGAAGCCCTCGGCAGCATTGAGGCATGCGTGCGAGGGAGGGGAGCAGAGGCCTCGCCTGTAGGCCGTAGCTCTTAGGGCAACAGCCCTCTTTGAGCTTGTACAAGAACACCAGCCGCTCCTTTGGGCTCTTGTCACCCCCTGCTTTCACCTCAGCCCCCCTCGCCCTTCCCCCTCTTGCATGCGCCACGGCCACCTTCCAACTGCCCTCCTTCGAGGATGGCAGGCGCCGAGCCCTTCGATTAAAAATTATCCGTCCGCTTGAGTCACCGCCAGGGGAGCCCATTGTCCTACTGGGGGAGGCCCTCCCTGGAGACAGCGAGACACCCCACCCTTGCCGCGCACACCCCAAAAACCCCTCCAAAGACTCCACACCCCTCGGCCACTCTCTCCCTCCACACGCCCACCATATCTAGCCCCTGCCCTCCACACGCCCACCATATCTAGCCCCTGCCCTCCACCATGCCCATATCTAGCCCCTGCCCTCCAAACACCACCATGTCTAGCCCCTGCCCTCCACCACGCCCCACCATATCTAGCCCCTGCCTCTCCAAACACCCACCATATCCTAGCCCCTACCCTCACCGCCCACCATATACAGCCCACCGTCCACCGCCCACCATATCTAGCCCCTGCCCTCCACCGCCCACCATATCTGCCCCTGTCCTCCCTCCACACGCCCACCATATCTAGCCCCTGCCCTCCACACGCCCACCATATACAGCCCATTCCCGTTGCACACCACGACTCCCGCGGAGCTCTCGTCGCGGAGCATCTTTGGAGGCTAGCGGCATATTGATATGTGTCATGACACCGCGGACCCTTGTGTGCTTTGGTGTATCAATGACGAGGCAGAAAATCACTCGTCCCACATAGAGCGCCCATCACACATAGAGCGCTCATCACATAGAGACATAGAGTCGGTGCAGATGATTGGCCCTGTGAACCCGCCCGCTCGCTCAGGGGTGAGTTGTGCCATGCGTAAGGACAGTGCATACGTATACCTGAGCTGGCATCGGTCTCGGGCGCGGATGTGGAGGAGATCTGAGCCGCCATGTGCTGCAGCCGCACCAAGCTGCTGCTTTGGAAATCATCGGCCAGTGGGTGATAGTGCTGCGCGCGATCACCCCCCCCCTCCCTCCCTCACAGGCGCACCCCTCATGTTACATTCATACCAGCCCTCTAGCTTCGCTTCGAATTGCGATTGGGCGCGCTGGCCGCAGCATGCAGCAGGCTGCGCGCTGGGGAGAACTCTAGCGGGAGGGCGGCTGCGGCAGGGCCCCTGGATACGCACGGTGGCAAAGAGAAGACGGCATCCGACGGTGGAGGTTAGGTAGCTAAGGGTAGCATGTGCAATAGAGAAGCCGTCGAATGTGGATGTGCCTGTCAGACATAAGCCCCACCGCCACGTCAGAATTCCCCTCAAAGCTCATTGGGCAGGCACTGAGGGAAGGCAACTGCCTGGTGAAGTGCCTTCCCTCGACGGGCAAATGCTGGGGGGCTGCAGGGTAAGGGGGACGGTGTCAGAGAAGGCATCGATCTCGATCGGAACGTACTGCGTGTATCAGTAGACGAGAGGAATACGCGGAGGGCGAAGGGGAGGGGGAGCGGGGGGATCCGTCGGCTGGGAGCGCATGAAAAAGGGGTGCGTGCATCATAACTTGCATCCATGGCTGAGGGGATAAAACGGGCGGATGAGGGTGTCCTTGCGGGGACAGAAGGGGCAGATAAAGAGTGTCTGCGAGGAGAGAGAAGGGACATGCATGGGCATAGATGATGGTAAAGAAAGGGGTGAATATAGAGGCGGCATTAGGGGACAGGAGGGGCATATGTATATATATATATATATAGAACCTCGTATATATATACAACCTCGTATATATATAGAACCTCGTATATATATATATATATATATATAGGTAGGTGATGGGAGAGAAGAAAAAGATACAGGCGTCGATAAGGATGCGGGAGGGGATGTGCACAGGCATCATCTGCAGGTTTGCACACGCACCACGTCCAAGCTCATCGAGCACAACAAGCGAGTCTGAGGTAGCATTCCTCAACACGTGGGCTGCCTCCATACACTCGACGTGGAAGGTGCTCTCCTGCTTCCAGTGCCCAAGAACAACCCAAGAACAAAAGAAATTCAATGTGTCAGCGCCGCCACTGCGATCGAAGCATGCAGTGCAACTGTAGGCTGCGGACATGGCCGGCTTCTCTCCACCAATGAGGGACGTCACACGTCGCACGGCACAGTTACAGATGGTCGCTGTCACCCTCCCTTCACGACTCAAGCAGAGCATGCGTGATTGATTGCCGTCCTTGTCATCTTGCCCCAGTAAACGCATCGTGGCATTGCTGCAGGGCGCGCTCCCTTGCGGCCAAGAACGACCATAGGCCCTCTGTCGCGCTGAGGCGGAAGCAATGCGAGGCGAGGGCTCTGATTCCCGAGGGGGGGGCGGAAGGACGATGCGGGCGCAAGGGTTGAGCGGGGCGGACCCCGGCGACAATGTGGTCTTGTGCTCCGAGCCTCGTGAAGATTGTGTCCACCACCGTCAGCGTGCAGCTCTCTGCCGGCACTGCAGCACCGGCAGCATGCGCCGCAGCGAGTCAGCTACAGGCGCCCAAGTCGCGGGAGCGCCAGCAGAGGACTGCGTGCTTTGAGGGGCCCTCTCAGGAGGGGGCGCATGGGGTAATAAGAAGTGGATGGCGGAGCTGACCCCGGTGACAGGGCGCCCCGGTTACCAGTATCTGGCTGCGCGTGTGGGGCGCGGGGGGATGCTGGGTCCTGCGAACCGGCAACGACCCGGCGGACCTGGGTGGCTGTGGGCTTAGTCGGTCCAACAACGGTGAAGGTGTGTGTGGGGGGGGGATCCGCCATGTGCATTCGCATCACTGTGTACTTGCAAAAAGGTTCGACACTCAGCAGGCTGCAGGGCGGGGGAGGGGCGAGGGGTGCACCATAAGCGCCCGATTTGCGCCATGATGGTGGCGATGCACGTGGCCCTCAGCAGAGTGGACTTCCCCCATATTCGGCCCCGTCAACAGCATTGCCCGCGCTGCTGCACTCGAGTCCGCGTTGCCATCCTCTACAGACCCCATTCCGCACCGCAGGCCCCTCACCCCGTTACCAAGGCGTACCCCCGTTGCCAATGGGACAGTTTGGGGGCGCCCAGGGCAGCAAGGTGCAGCAAGGTGCAGCAAGGTGCAGCAAGGTGCAGCAAGGTGCAGCAGGGTACAGCAGGGGCGCATGGTGATGCCAGGAAGTGATGCCCTGGAGTATCCTATGATCCGTGCCGCCTCTCGCATGGATGGCAAGGCGCGGCAAGCAATGGGAGCGATGCGGCAAAGTGGCGGCGGGGTTGCGGTGCACTCGGGCGGAGTACGGAGCTGATGCTGCCGCGGAGCTGCGCAGACTCACCCTGCGAGGTCCCGAGCACCACGTCGTTCGGGATGACACTCCCGCGCGCGCAGGCGGCCACGGCGCAGGGGTGCCACACCCCTCGCAGCTGCAGCAGCGGGCGGTCCGCCTGCCCGGCCCCGCGCTGCAGCACCCGCGGCCGGCACACCGCGCCGTCGGACTGGTTGCTGGCGCTGATGGCGAAGGCCGCCAGCACATCCCACTTAGCCAAGTGCACTGCCAGCTCGTTCTGCGCACAGCGCCCCCTCGCCTCCCTCCGGCATAATCACGATCGTCCGAGGAATCACAACTGAATCAATGGTCATACGTCTACCCCGCATGCGCTCTCCCTGAGCGCCGTCGGGCGCGCCCGCGTGTGCAAGCTGCCCCCAATCAGCGAACCAGTGACATCAGCGGGCTGCTGTGGGCTGCAAGGAGGGGAGTCAAGTGGCCGGTCCGCACGGAAGAAAAGGCGTTGGACAGGGCGGATACTCCGAGGCCGCTCGGAGAAATTCACAGAAAACTGCGGATTCCTTTAGGCAAGCAGGTAGGTGCATCAACAGGGAGTAGCTGCATCCCGGAGGCCAATCAGCTAAGAGCAAGCTCGCAGGCGATGCACCGCGGAAAATCAGTGAAGCCGCCCAGCCGAAGCTGAGCTCTCCATGCTTGACAGGCGCGTGCATTAAGCGGTCCAGGTGGGATTCCTGACATCAAATGAGTGGCCGATAGATTCACTTTGGGGTGTTTCTAGGAATCGCTTTGGACCTTGCAATGCCCATTGATCTCAGAGGATTGGCCGACCCCGATTCGTTTGGGCGCCGGGGCAAACGGGGCACGCATCGGCACTCGAAGAGCTGCAGGCGACAGAGCATCCCCTACACTATTCAAGAGGACGCTGAGGCACGCACCCATGTGGTGCTGTGGGCAAGGAACATCTCCAGCAGTGACCCAATGGCCTCTGCCTCTTCGTACGCCTCGACATCGCTCGCCATGCCTGCTCCCCCGATCCCCCCCAGGCGCTTCCAGCATCCGCATACCTGCCCCTCCGAGGCCCACCGGTGCCAGCCAATCCAGATTGCCCCTCAAGGGCCTGCTGGACCCCTCCGAGGCCCACCGGTGCCAGCCAACCCAGATTGCCCCTCGAGGGCCTGCCAGTGCGCTGGTGTTCACAAAACAGATTACTGCCGCGAGGATCAGCCGGCCTGCCGCATTCAGTTCAGTGGCATTGACGGATGCGCTCAGCAGTATCCGTTGGCTTCTGCGGGGACGCCACTGCGCCCCTGTTGTGAAGGCATGTGATTGGGCGATGGGCTGCCAAACCCGCGTCACGCATTGTTGCCGACTTCACCGACGGTCTCAGTATCGCGTGCTTTGCTTGAATTTTGCTTCAGTGCTCGAGATGATAACAGGGGGCACCAAAGTGGTCCAGTGCTGAAAGACCCTCGCCACGCGCGCGCACTGCGCCGCCTCGGATGGCAGGGCGGTGACGTTTCACCCCCCAATGCTTAAAAGACCTCGGGATGCCATGCGCTTCGTCTTCTGAGTTTTGTCAACATGGAAAACAGCGCTAGACTCCGAGCTGCCCCGAGCCTCAGCATCACCGATTTCAAGTTTGATATGTGGAGGCGGAGGAGGGAGGGGGGTGCCGGGATGTGGAGGCCTCGAGCCCCACCGAGAGTAGGCGGCGCGCCACGTGGTGCCCTAGGCCAAGTCAGCGAGGCTTCGACATTGGCCAAGCCCTCCTGTGCTTCGCTGCACCCTGCAAGCCAGAGCGCGTGCACCAGCCGTCACACAGACGCCTGGGAATGTCATCGAGCCGACGCCCGCTCGATTGCGTCATCCGTCACACTGAATGGCATGAGATCAGCCGACAAAAGCCAGCCCACCATCATCCCAGTGGATGTGAGAAGCAAATCAGGAGCGGGGCGGGGCCGTGACAAGATACCATCAACTCATACATATTCCCAACCCAGATGCAAAGCAGCATGGAAAGATGACACAATGTGACCGATCATCGCCTAGCATCATCCGTCATACACCCACGACCCCCGAAGAGAGAGGTCGGAGATCCGGCATGATGCAGGAACTGATGCCGGGACGAGACACAGGTAGTGGCGGCGAGACCAAATCGAGGGAGCAGAGGCTCTGGAACTGGTGAGGAGGGAGCGCAGAAGGTGATGGAGACAGGAGGGGAGGCGTGCATGGTGTGAAGTAGCGGACAGAAATATGGGAGAAGGGGGTGGATGGGGAAGGGGAGAGACCTTTTACTGCGAATGTCAGTGCCGCTTGCACTGCCTGTACCTCACGGACAGCAGCACCCAGAGCTGCGAGCCTGCGCCGCACCCACCGCCTCTCACCAGGGATGCTGACCTGAGTGCAGGCGGCCACGTGGCGCAGGCGACAGGGTCAGGCAGCGACAGGCCACGCTCCAGCACCCTTGATGTGGGGTCAAGGGGGTTTGCGCTCAAGGTTCAGGGGGCAGCTCGACGACCTGCGTTTGTTTGATGCGGCCACGAGGTGGTCAGGGAGCCCATTGGTTGGGCCCGTGGACGCTGCACGTGCGCGGCCGAGACAGCGCTCCAAGTCGCCACACCCCCGCAAGCGCCGGCGCACCTCCCCGAGCAGCTCCGCTCGCTCGCGTAGCTCCTGCACCGCGTCCAGCCTGCCCCCCAGGAATGTGTGAGCATAGAGGTGCCTGACCGATCAGCTGTCCGAGATTAATTGCTCGCTGAATCAGAGACCCTCGGCCCCCCTCCTCCCCCACCCAGGTCACGTCGGGGCCCTGGTGACCACGCAACCTTCATTCTTGGGCCCCGGAGCACCCCTCTCGCGCCCCTCACGCGGCACACTGCTTTCTGTATGGTAGCTTTCACACGCGGTTGGCTCGTCGCACCTCTCCTCGATGGCTGCCACGTGGCGCAGAGGTCGGCAGATCCATTTCCTGCAACGAGTTGCGCCCCACGCTTTCTCACCTCCTCCACGGGGCCTTCGTTTCACCCTCATCCCACGTTTTACCCCCACTGTTCACCTCCGCAGCCGGCCCAAGCCGGTCTCCGCGGACCCTCCAGCATTCACAGCCAGCCTGCGTGGCCAGACACCTCAGCCCCAGCCGGACGCCACCGCTAGACTCCGCAGCACGTGGAGTGGCCGGGCCGGTGACGGTCCGTGGGAGGCGACGCTGTTTGGCGCGGCACCCGGCCAGGTTGTTTAGGGGAAGCTGCCACAGGGTGGCCACGTCCTCGCGCCGAGTGCGCACGGACGTGGCGGTCGAGGCGCAACGATACTTCCAATCACGGCATCCGCTTCGAGAGTGAGTGCAGAAGGATGACCGGTGAAGGGAGAGGGTTGTGGTAAGGCGGATGTACCGCAGGAGGCGGCGGCCTGGAGCGGTGACGCAGCAGTCGAGGTGGGCGAGCAGACTTCCCTCATGACCGCCCTCCGAATTCTCCAGCAGCTCCTGCGCCGCCGTGGATTCGCACGTTGATCTGAGGGTGCGAGGCTTCGGCAATGGCAGCGCATGGTGAGGCCTCCACGCCATCTTACTTCGCACCGCACTGTCCACGCACCGAATGCTGAGAGCGAGCCCCCGGCGATCCCCAGCCGCCGCGGGGATCAGGGCGGAACGTGGCAGAGCACGTGGCAGAACGAGGCCCAGGCGTGGCACGAGGCGGCTGCAGCGAGCGCGCACTTCTTCAGTGCCAGAAGGCTTGCGCAGAGTAGGCGTCGATCAAGCGAGACTTCCTGTGTCATCTCCCGGTAGCAGGGCCTCGCGCCCACCTCCGTGCGGGCTGGGGATGCAGAGGGGAGCCCACCAGGTTCTGGAGAGTGGCGCCGTCCAGCTTCATGGCACCTGTGTACATCTCATATGGCGCCACCTCGGCCGCTGCTGTGAGCTCAACCCCGAGCTGCGCAAACCGCTCTTCCCACCGCCCGACTCCCTCATGCTCACAAGTGGCCCGGGGGGAACAAGGGGAAGCCGGTGCTCACAGGCAATAAAACCCTCTCTGTATATGCTGAAGCCGCAATATAACACGTCTCTGGCATATGCTGAAGCCGCAATGTGACCCGTCTCTGTCATATGCTGAAGCCGCAATATGACACGTCTCTGTCATATGCTGAAGCCGCAATATGACACGTCTCTATCATATGCTGAAGCCGCGATATGACACGTCCGCGAGTTTGTGCGGACGAGCGCTGGTGGGCTCTTCCTCGTTGCCCTGGTCGCGGGGAGCAGAGGCAAGTCGTCAACGCCGGGGCCAGCGACAAGAAGAACCGTCAGAAGCGCCGCTCCCGCGGGGCAAGGAGCGCCATGCCCGCAGGCCGCGATGCAGGTGGGCTTGACGGTTCGTCCGAGCTCTTAGGCAGTCGCACCTTGAGGCGTCTGAGGTGGGCCACGAGGGCCGCGAGGGCCGCGAGGGACAAGCTGCCCGCCTCTTTCAGTGCATGCTCGTGACGACTGCCAAACTCGCCGCTCTTGACACCGAAATAGCCCTGCCGCATCGCACGGTCCCCATCACCGCGCGCACCAGATGTGCCCTTGACACGCGATCCTTGATCCCCTTCACCGCACGCAGCACGGCCTCTGCCCTCATCGCCGCCCACGGGAAACCCTCGCCTTCCCCGGCACAGAGCTCTCATACTCGCAGGAGCAGCTACTTTGCAGGAAGCCTCTGCCCTCTGTGCTGCTCGCGCGTAGCCCTCCACCTGTGCGCATGCTCTGCGCTGCTCGTGCGGAGCCCTCCTGCTCGCGCTGGCGGACTGTTTCCTCGCGGCGTGAGAGGCCGTGATGCATCCTCAAGTGGCGGCATCGTGCCTCGATCGCTCGACAGGGGAACGCCACACTCGTGTGCGACCCAGAAGTGTTGGGCACACAAGGGACTCGTGGAAGGGGCGCCCACCTCCAGCATCGCGACGGCCTCCTCCTCCGAGGGGAACTCGTAGTCGGGGGTCAGCGCGGTGACCTGCTCGCCCTCCTCGACCCCATTCTCTCAGCAATGCCACAGCCGGCAACCTGCTCACTTGACGACACGGCCAACGACGGCCAGGACTGAAGCAGCGGGATCCTGCGGCTGACAGTGCGCTACCCTAGCACGGAGCTCAACGCGGCGATACAGCCATCTGCGCCCTCGGCGTAGCGCTGTGACACTGCTCGCCCCTCGTGATTCAGAAGTGTCAGATGGCAAGGCCGAGGATTTACACCCCGGGCATCTACAGATCCAGGGCCCAGGATCTATAAGCCAGCCATCTGCAAATCCAGGGTCCAGAATTTACACCCTGGCCATCTACAGATCCAGGGTCGAGGAATTACACCCCAGCCATCTGCAGATCCAGAGCCCAGGATCTATACGCCAGCCATCTGCAGATCCAGGGCCCAGGATCTATACGCCAGCTATCTGCAGATCCAGAGCCCAGGATCTATACGCCGGCCATCTGCAGATCCAGGGCCCAGGATCTATACGCCAGCCATCTGCAGATCCAGGGCCCAGGATCTATACGCCGGCCATCTGCAGATCCAGGGCCCAGGATCTATACGCCAGCCATCTGCAGATCCAGGGCCCAGGATCTATACGCCAGCCATCTGCAGATCCAGGGCCAAGGATCTATACGCGAGCCATCTGCAGATCCAGGGCCCAGGATCTATACGCCGGCCATCTGCAGATCCAGGGCCCAGGATCTATACGCCAGCCATCTACAGATCCAGGGCCCAGGATCTATACGCCGGCCATCTACAGATCCAGGGCCCAGGATCTATACGCCGGCCATCTACAGATCCAGGGCCCAGGATCTATACGCCAGCCATCTGCAGATCCAGGGCCCAGGATCTATACGCCGGCCATCTGCAGATCCAGGGCCCAGGATCTATACGCCAGCCATCTGCAGATCCAGGGCCCAGGATCTATACGCCGGCCATCTGCAGATCCAGGGCCCAGGATCTATACGCCGGCCATCTGCAGATCCAGGGCCAAGGATCTATACGCGAGCCATCTGCAGATCCAGGGCCCAGGATCTATACGCCGGCCATCTGCAGATCCAGGGCCAGAAGAGGCACCTAGGGGCAGCTCCGCAGAGGGACACTGCAGGGCCCGGCGAGCGCACCTGCATTTTGGTGCTGACTCTCTTTAGTGCAGCCCTGTGTGTCGCCCAACCCCACAGGGATCTCACCGCCCATGATGCTCCCCAGCCCCGAGGGGTCGCAGTGTCCAGAATGTCCCCTCATGGCTCTCTCCGCCTAACAACTCTACTCCTTAGTCTCTTACTGCGCATACCAGTGGCCCCCCCCGTAGGGATCTCGATGCCCATTTTAAACTTCCCCTAAGACTCTTGGTTCCCATACCCCTCCCAGTTCCCATACCCCACCCTGTTCCCATACCGCTCTCTGTTCGCGGAATAAACAAGGGGGGTCGCGGGTGGGGAATGGTGCCAAGAAGCCTAGCCCCCACCACGGCGGGCCCATAAGGGGGGCTCGTGGGGGCGGCATCCCGGAACGTCTACTCCTCGTGGCCTGGATGGCCATGTGGTACCGCCGAGCAGTGGATGTCACCTGGTGTCTGCGCTCAGGCTTCCACGGGCGTGCAGCAGCTCATGTGGGGCCACCTGAAAGTGGGGCGCGCCCTCTCCCATCGCCCGCGCCACATCGCCCCACGGGATCTAGAAAGAGACACTTCCTTTCGCAGCCATTAGAATAGCAAGCACACATCGATGGGCATGCCCAGCGTCATCGACCATCTCGCAAGGGCGGCGCACGTGTGAGAGGAGAACTTGAGAGGCAAGAGCGGCGCAGGTGCGCGAGAGGAGGGTTGGGAGGGCAAGGGCGGCACACGTGTGAGAGGAGGGTTTGGAGCCCCGTGCGCGCGGGGCTGTCCATCAGGTGCCCCAGGAAGAAGCGCCCCGTCGCCGCCTCCATGAAGGCGAAACCAAGTCGCACCTCACCACCTAAGCACACCTGCGACCATTGATTCCCCATGTGTATCCGCCCAGCCCCTCCCTCCACAGTGAGCCCAGCATCGCCACTCACACGCAACTTCGGCTGGCTGCGCTGCTGTCCTCCGCTGGCGGGCGCGGACGCTGGCCGAGTCATATCATGAGTATGACAGCGTCCTCGCAAGAAGGGACGCAGACCCGGAGGGGGAGGCAAGCCCGGAGGGGTAGGCAGGGGACCCTCGAGAAGGCATGGGAGGAGGAATCGAGAGATGCTGCGCGTATTGTTCGCGAGCACAGACCTACGCCTGGGGGCGGACCTCCTTTTCTCCAAGCGCAAGCACATGCACTGCGGCGTCCCTCACCGGGGTGTCCACCAAGGTCGCCGGCGTGAACACCTTCACCAGCTCCCGGCGCACAACCCTGCCGGGTATGAGCCACCACCCAACCCCTACCTCACCTTTCCGGTGTAACACCCTCTTGCGCAGCCGGGGCGCTTCTCGCGCAGAACAACTCGGCGATAGGATGCGCGTGGCTCCGTCCAGAGGGGGACCACAGAGGGGGCGACAATCACCTCTTGAACTGCTTTGCTTCTGCACTCGTTTCGAGCTGCTCGATCAGGCCGACCTACTCCAAGCAGTCATGCCACGTCAGCCACGTCGCGGGAAACAATAATCTAGCTGACCAGCTGGTGAGCCCTAATGAGTGCGACAAGACTACGAGGGTGCGCGCTTCCAATCACCGCCGCGGCCATCGCAGGGGCGTGAGCCATAGATCACCGCCGCGGCCATCGCAGGGGCGTGAGCCATAGATCACCGCCGCGGCCATCGCAGGGGCGTGAGCCATAGATCACCGCCGCAGCCATCGCAGGGGCGTGCGCCATAGATCACCGCCGCGGCCATCGCAGGGGCGTGAGCCATAGATCACCGCCGCGGCCATCGCAGGGGCGTGAGCCGTAGATCACCGCCGCGGCCATCGCAGGGGCGTGAGCCCTAGATCACCGCCGCGGCCATCGCAGGGGCGTGAGCCCTAGATCACTGCCGCAGCCATCACAGGGGCGTGAGCCCTAGATCACCGCCGCGGCCATCGCAGGGGCGTGAGCCATAGATCACCGCCGCGGCCATCGCAGGGGCGTGAGCCCTGCCTGGAGGCTTGGCCACGCCAGCTCTTTCGCCTCGAGCCTCCGGGCCAGCGCCGACCAATTCGCAGGCAAGGCGGTACCCCTCCTGGGGGAATGTGCGCCTGAGACCCTCCTGGTGGCGCACCTTGTGGCCTCGCGCTACGAGCTTCTCCGTCGCGGCGCTCACTCCACTCTCAGGGCAGCCGACCTGTCCCCACACTGTCGGTCGACTCACTCCCGAGCGCTGCATGCCAAAGGCAGCGTGCCACCTGCCTGCTCGTGGAGGACTCGTACTAAGCGGTTTGAGTGACTGGCTGCACTCAACCATGCCAACATGTAAACCCGCTCCAGCGTGCTCTCCGAACTCGCAGCTTCCTCCCGTCAGAAAGCGCTTCTGCATACAGATCCCATCTGGGAGTCAAGCGCACCTGGCGGCAGTGGCCGACACCGCTGACAGTCATCTTCCACCCAAGCTCGTCGGCCCCAATCTGATTTTGCACATACCCGAGAGCAGCAAAGCGTGTGTCAGTGCCGTCATGCGCGCCAGGGCCTCCGGAGCACGCCGCGCCTTGCACCGATGCCAAAAGCCATCTTTGCATTTAGTGCAGGAGCAGGGGGGCGGGGGGGCCCGGGGGCCGGGCCTACCTGAGCATCCTCCTCGTACAACTCGTAGAACTTTCCCACCTGAGGACCCCTCGAGCCCCGTGCACGGCCTCATGGTTTGGTCTCTTTCGCACCCGCAACAGCAACAGCAGCCATGGCAGTGGCAAGCGGCGAGCGGCCCTCGATGTGTCACGCACGTGCTCCACTCAGCGTCATCCCCTCCGCCAACCCGCATGGCATCTGGGGTCCCCGGGGCGGCGTCAGCGCGGAGACGTGACAGCTTCTCCCGGCACACCAGTGCTCGCATGAGCCGGCAGAGCTCCCGCCTGCATCATGGTAGCAGCTTTGTGAGACAGAGACCATAGCATAGCTCTTGCAAGTGGCAGTCCACGTGGGACCCCGAAGTGGTTCACACAGGCGCGCGCGAGGAGGAGGTGGCTAAGTGTAGTTTGATACGGGCCAGGCGTGTGACACGGGCTGCAAGCCGAGGGCGTGACACGGGCCGCAGACGTGACACGGGCCGAGGGCGTGACACGGGGCAGCAGCCTCGCCTTGAAGAAGAGCATCACATCGCGGTACTGCCACACCCCCATGGCGCCTCGCTACATCAGCTCTTGAGCGCTCTCAATACCACAACACGATCACCGTTCGGGCTGTGCAGAGAAAAGCGGTGAGGGGCACACACATGGACGGGAACTCGTATGGAAGCATGTGTGAGGCACTCAGAGGCTACGAGGGGGAGGCAAGTGCAGAGGATGCTCGCACGTGGAGGAGGCAGGGAAGTGGCAGATGGAGAGCGCAGGTTCTGTTTGGGAGGCTAATGGTGCCCAGTGGGCGTTCACATTTGTAAAGGTGCAGCAATCGTGACGGCTGTGAGATAGCGGTCAGCCCCGCCGTGAAGTTTGTGTCACAGTGGGTTGGGGGAGCCTCCCCTCCGACGCTCAGGTGAGGTGATGGGGTTCAGGTAAGTGAGCCAAATCACGTGCGATGAAAAGCACGTACGAGCATGACGTACCAGCGGGAAACAAACGGCGAACCTGTGATTTGATGTCCCAGTATTGTTTTTGCGAGTCGGAGAGCTTGGTCTGAACTTCCGCAAACAACACCCGGAAGAGGTTAGCTTTATTGCCGCTGGGCACCCGCGGCGCGCGCGCAGCAGGCTGACGCGCAAGAGCGAAGACGCGCCAGGGCGAAACCTCTTCGAGAGGACTCGGTCAGTGTTGCGCGCGCAGACTGAAGCCATGGTCGCCGCTTGCGCAGGACTCCGGCGCCGCGGCCGCAGATCGAGAGCATGGGCTTGATACAACGCGACGTTACCTCGCGTGGAACCTTGACAGTTCGTACATCATATCCCTCATCCCCGGGTCGCTTCCCACTTCCTGCATCAGAAAAAGCTGGTCGATCGGTCCACAGAGGCTGCAGGCTCTCCGCAGTGCGCAAGAAGACGGATTTTGTGTGCAGTGCCAGGCGGCTTACAATGGTGGAGATTCGCAGCAACAGTGAATATATTACGAGAAAATGATACGAGAAAATGACAAAGGAGCTGACCATCACAGATGTGTTTTTCCTCCAGCCAGAAAAACTTCTTTCGGACCTGCTCCCGCGCACCTATCGCAATGCACCACCCGCTTCATATGACGTTAGCTAACCCTTGTTCCGCCTTGATAAACACGCTCAAACCGTGAGGAAACAACGACGCATGACGCATGATCGTGTTTAGTGCGCCAGTCTTGTGCTCGACACGCGATTTCGGCACACCGCGCACGTAAGTTCTAGGTGCTATGCAATTGACACCCTCGGTCGGTAGGAAGAATTGAAACCGAAAAATGTCATATGCGAAATTTGTTTCTTGTTTCCGTATTCGTGGATCCAGTTGGCACTAGTCAGTCGGCTTCTCCCTTCCGCAAAGCATCGATCTGTCAAACGGAGGGACCCGATGGTAGAAGGTGCAAGCAAGCTAGGTACCTTCATCCTTCTCGACACCCTCTCCAAAAGCCCGTCGCATTTTCCTACGGCGCTGCATATTCACTGAGGGTATATCTTCGAGGGAGTCAGCGAGGTCGAAAGACTCCTGCCCGGTCGGCTTCTGTGGGGCCGAGATTGAATGTGCTTGACTAGCTCTCTGCTCGGAAGGACAAACAAGATGCCGCGAAGCACCGACTGGTGTGGAATCAACATTCTCTGCGCCACCGCGTGGTTCCAACAAGCCTGGCAAAACTGAAGCGCTCGTGTGAGGCGCACTCGGTGAGGGAACCGCTCCTGGCGAGCTCCACGACAACCGAATTTCCTGTGTGCTATCTTCGCAGGTGAAGTTATCCAATGATTTCTTCGGAGGTTGGGGACTTGGTGGTCTCCCAAAGAAATGTTGCATAGATTTTTGTACCATTTCGTTAGCTCGTTATTTCTTGTTTTCTTCCTAAAAAACTTTTTGCGACACCACTAATAATACGAGTTAGGTGCACTGACTGTGAAACGTTTGATTTTGAAAACTTAGCAAGTTCAAAAGCTTTCTTGCGGGCGCGAGTTTTGAGTTAGGGCTCTACTCTAGGGTTTATAAGTGTCAGTATGAGAATGGACTTGAGATGAGAGGCTGGCTGAGACGGTGTCTTAGGGTTCATCCGACGCGAGGGAACCGTTACATACATACTCTGTCTGGACTCTCGTCACGCTCACCAGAGTTAACGAGACGCCCTTCGCGCGGCTACCCACGATTCGATTCGAGGGCTGCGTGTCACCTAATCATAATGATTTGGAGCCCGGCTGATCCCAGGGGGATGATGGGGGTGACGCGAGCGCGATGAAGGTAGGAACGGGGGGGAGTGCTCAATATTAACGAATGTTCACGAGATGGTCGAACGATCGGATGGCCTAGTGGAGAACTGGAGATCCCCCTAGAAGCCTAGATCGACAAGCCGACCACAACTTCATCTCATCATGATTGTCAGTGTGAACATGTGAAGCTCGTCTAACGTAAACGTTACAAGTGGAGATCTCACCTTCGCTTGAGATTGAGCATGTCGAGTGGATGTCCGTGTCCTTTGCTCTTTGGATCACTTCGACTTCATAGGGGAGGAGATAGAAAAATATAACCCGGGCACTTTATTCTTGTATCGAAAAGGCGATACATGCCGGGATCTGGCTGGGCAGCCTTGTCCGAGAGTCTCACGGAGACAGTGACTTTCACCCCCCCATAATGTGGGGGAGATTGTCTCCTGTTTCACCCCTCGCCCTGAGGTGCCACATCAGCATCTGCCATTCTGCAGTTCCCGACCCGCTACTGGAATATCCCGGTTCAAGATATCAGACAGTCAGTGAACCAATATAGATAAACTCGTATAAGAAATAAACCCTAACCTAGATATACCCGGAACGGTCACGGAGTCGGAACGGTTTCGGTCCTAGCTACCTGTGACACCTTGATGTGTCACAACACGGGCTTTTGGATCAGTCACAGGTCCAGTGTTGGCTACCTAGGAATCTGTCATAGGGGCCTGCACCGGGACTCCCGGTCAGGGCTGCCTATACAGATTTCAGCACACAACCCCAACACTGTGGGTGGTGACTGGCAGGTAAGTCAGAGAAGTTAAGATAAGTTAGGGTAGGAGCTAGGGTGACAAACCTAACTGCTAATCCAACTGTGCTATTTTGATACACAAATTGAAACCCTCTAGCCGGCACAAGTGCAGAAATATACAGGTACGTAGGTCCTGCTAAACTACTGAAAAGCACTGCGGCAGCAAACCAGATTGAAGATTGTAGATGTCAAAGTAAAGCATAAACCAAATTGAAGACCATGTTGAGGTCAAAGCACATCTCAGCACACCACCAGAGTGGTGCACTGCCAGAGCCAGAAGGAAAGCTACTCGGGGTCAAAGTCCAGAGGTGCACCGTCACCACAATGCCCACGGTAGTAGCTTGCAGCACCGCCCTCCAGTGGGTCAGGCGGCCGGTGAACCACCGTCGCAGCACCCAGGGAGTGCAGTACTGCATCCAGAGTGACGGGGTCCAGCTCGGATATACCGGGGTAGATGCATAAGTCTCCCCTGCACAGCACAAGCCGCGGTGCAGCCCGACCCGATACCTGCACAGAGTCGATGTCATTGGCCGCCGTGTAGGCGGCAGCTCCCGCTCCCATGATCGAGATCAAAAGAAAGAGAGAGACGAAGTAATGAAATCCCCACGGGCCCGCGTGTGCGGGGAAGCCCCATGGCGGCTTGCCACAACCGTAGGTGCGGGATGCACCACCAGCCTGAGGCACGTGGGTCGTGGACTCCAACGCGTGATTTGCCGAAATGGCCGGAGTCCGCGGCTTCACGATGAAGCTGCCGTCGGCGAGGTCCTCGTAATCGTCCGTGTCGTAACCCGTGAGATCAACCTGCCCGATGGCGGCGTGGTTGACGGTCTGAACGAACCCCGCGAACTCACCGTCCGCGTCCACTGTGGTGGTTACCCGCGCCGATTGCAGTGGCGCGGGTTTCACATCCTTTCCCTGCGAGACAGGCATAGCAGGGGCCGGCACGGCGGATGCCGATCGATGCCGCCGCACCACCTGCCGGAACCTGCTCCTCCAGCGTGGTCCCCGTTGCGGCGGGTCCGCACACCAGAGCCGAAGCCTGCTGCTCGACGACGTCAGGAGGCGGGAAAGATGCGTGTGTGAAGTGCACCTGGTGATTGGCCGCGGAGTGAACCTCCGCGGCAAGATCGTCGAGCCGTCGGAGAATGTCGTCTCCTACGGGCTCGTCGGAAGCCGACTGCTGCTCCACCGCGAAGCCGTAGGCGGACACGTCGATGCCGCCCACCGCTCCCGCACAAAGCACCGCAGGCGGCCCGTACGCGGCGGCCGCACGAGCAAAGGACTCCGCGCCATCGTCCGCTGCCTGCTGGAAGAGTGCACACATGGCAAGCGCATGCACCCCCTCCGCGTCCTCCTCGTCGATAGGAATGCAGAATGCCGCGGCGGAGGTGGGCGGGTGTTGGCGCCCGCCCAACGGGCAGTCGCGGTAGAAGTGGTAGCTCTCACCTTTGCCCGCCTTCTTGCACCTGCCGCAGAACGGCTTCGCTCGCTGGTCGTCCCGGTCGAATCCCACGGGCGGCGCCTTGTGCTGCCCCATACGGAATCCCTTCGGATGCTGCGCACGCTGCTGCTGCTGCTGCTGCTGCCGCTGCTGCACCCGCTGCGGCCGCACCACCGGAGCGCCCTCCCCGTGTTGCCGCTGTACCAAGCCCTTCAGCTCCGTGATCTTCACGAGGAGGGCGTCGTACTTGATACGGCTGTAGATACAAGCGCCGTGAATATATTATCAATATACAATGAAACACTGCAAAGTTGGACAGCAATGCAGGTGAACGGATGAGCGGGTTTGTGAGTGCAGTCTCTGTAAGAGGATCTGCTGAAGCACAACGCTTCCTCACTTTTATACCTACGTCACCCATCATCTTAGATGGTACCGCCATTGGGTTGTGAACCCGAGACGTAGGTTGAACGACCAACATGGTAGTAACGACTAGTTCGTTCATGCCGCACATGCGAGTTCTGCGCATGCTGAAAGCTAAAGATGGTTCTTGGTTTGTTTCCAAGATGTATCTTTGCTTTGCCATCTTCGAGTTCAATCATACGAACTCTCGATGACAGGGATGCCTGATGATATGACATAATCATCTGGCGACATGTACAGTCATCGTCGACCGTACTGACGACTGTCATAAATGTATGACGCGACTCGACCTG
The DNA here is from genome assembly GCA_001247695.2 of Cymbomonas tetramitiformis. Lineage (NCBI taxonomy): Eukaryota > Viridiplantae > Chlorophyta > Pyramimonadophyceae > Pyramimonadales > Pyramimonadaceae > Cymbomonas > Cymbomonas tetramitiformis. The sequence continues at coordinate 21,475 of LGRX02012269.1, forward strand.
TACAGTCATGATCGACCATACTGTCGACTGTCATAATAATATATGACATGACCGACTGTCATAATAATATATGACATGACATGACATGACATGACATGGTATGACATGTATGACAGGTATGACACGTATGACATGTATGACACATATGTCATCGGCCATAACCCTGACAGATCTCCCCTCTTAAGAGAGTTGTGACCTCACAACGGGCATACCTTTGTATATGTCTTTGATGTCTTTGTCGTTGTCGCTTCTTGCTGGTACCAGTCTTCTTACACCGATTTGAGGCGTCCCTCATGGTGTTTTTAGGTTATTGGGGGAAACTGAGTCCACTTTAGTCCCTCACCTTAGGCATTTAGCCATACAGTCCTTAGGATGTAGCCCACCTTTCCGGAAATCGTATCGTTGAGTGACGTTCCAAGGTTCAATGAAGAGCGTTTTCGCGATACAATCCTACGCTGGATTACCGATTGATCCACACGTTATCATGTATGTGCTAGACGATTCAAAGCATCCGAAGTCTACGTTACGGATTATTTGCGCTAGCCGTCGTCGCCTTTGCGCGATCGATGATCCCACGATTATAACGAATTATATTCGAACGATTCTCGGCCTGATATAGTGCACCCAACTCTTCCTCCCCTCCTTAAGCTACTTTGGAGGATCCTAGGCGGTGATGGGGAGCCCGATTTCGATAATAAACGAACAAAGGGGCTTGTTTTAATGCAAACGGAGCGGCCCTGCTTAACGGAATTGGACTTATAATCCTTAACCGGTCTGCTCAACTCCTCAATATTTTTGTCCAGTACGCACGCTTTGACGAACATCTATCGCGATGAGTGAGAATGAATTCGCCACGTACTAATGTGAAATTTATTTAGTCATGTTTGTCAAGCACAACTTAGGATCACAACTCCTTCTACCTCAGTCATTATCTCCGGTAGCTTCGGATGACTGGCCAAGAATCCGATGACAAACCACGGTTTTGGCAAAGGTAGCATTTAGCAGTTTTTTATTTATCCACAGATATTGGTACCCGCATATGCGTATCTGTGTAAGGGTATGATTTACACAAGGCTCACTACACCTTAGCAAGGAAGGATCAATTCCTGCTCCTGTCATATCAATTTGATGCAGGGTAAAAAATGTTAGGGATATATCCCTGCAGTTCTTGGGTTGCAGCCCATTGCACCGAAGGCGCATCGCAGTTCTTGGGATGCAGCCCTGCAGTTCTTGGGATGCAGCCCTGATATATATATGTGACCGATGGACGAAAACCTCTTGGGTACATGTTTCCATGGCCTAATTTTTATATGGTCGGCAATTTTTGGCAAAAAGTCATTGGCTATCAGCTTTTGACTTAGAAGCCACAATGTTATAGAAGCTGCGACCTATTGTAACCATATGCGGTAGTTATGCCTTCAGCATACGTAGACAATATGATTATGTGGAACTTATAATCCCACTTAAGTTGCATCATGATAAATTTTTCCAGGTGTTAACAAGTGTTCAGGATTTGATAAGGGGTTGACGCCCCACAAGCCAAAGGTCACTGTCTCATAAGGCTCGCCTCAAGTGTGCGGCTCTGAGGATTAGCGTTCTGGCGAGGCACAGTCATGATGCTTCCTAGTCCAAAGAGCTGGAAATGAGAGTGCTCAAGATATCCAAAGACAGGAAGGCTTTTGGTTGGCCAGTGTTACTGTCAAGATGCTTAACCTTGATGGAATGGCATTCGGATACAAACTGTGCAACCATGCATGTGACTTATGCATTGGTGTATGACTTTGATGAATTGTCTCTTGTCATGAACCTGGAAGGAATGACGGGCAATTTAGCTAGAGTGGCGGATTTACTCACTCGGCTTTGCTGTTTATGGAATTCGATGCCTGATGGCACAACTGGCAATCCTTTGCTCAGATGCTTTCCTCAAGACATTGGCAACAACTTGTGTGCCAGCTTCTCAAGATTTGGGGAGAAATCATGGATCAACAATTTATGAATCAAAACACATGTATCAAGGTTGATTCAATGAATCCTTCAACTCTTGAATTTCGACAATCAGCATCCCAGGCTGTTGACGTCAAAGTGATGGTCGTAAGCTTACAATATAGCTTATTCACATTTGAAAAACCATCGTTCTCCTATGTCAGTGCCCCTACAATATGATAGAGCCGGAGAAATGTGCATTTATGATTTCTTCATAATGAACTTTATGTGTCAATAAGTCAAATAAGACTTCATTTGATGTTTCAATCGGCATGATGTACCGTGTCATCAATTTTATGGCTGCTATACACAGATGCTGGAACTTTTGATAAGATCTTTAATTTTCCAAGCAAAATCACATCCAAGCAAAATCACAATGATGTAAGGTGTGGCAGCTGTATGAAAATGAATGAATCTATACTCTTCCTCCCCCTCGCAAAAAGAGATGTATCAAACCAATCAGATGGTGATGGAGGATGTTATTCAATCATTATGTTATGCGAATCAGACTGAGATTACTCATCGAATGCTTTAGAGGTAACAATGTCAATCTGAACATTGATTCTCTCTACTTCATATTGGCAATATGCCTGACGTTTTTGAATGTGGCTAATGCCAGATGATGTCAAATGCAGTTGTTGGATTGCAGCTTACATACATTTGTCAATTCAGGGTCACTATAGTGTGCCCAACTTAGACAATGTTCTGGAAAATGATTGTCATGATGAACAAAGAAATCAGTGATGGAGAGTTACCGAAGTTAACTTTGGTATCGAAGCTAATGGAGAGTCAATCAAGAAGTGTCCGTAATGACAACAACTTGCTACGAGTTGTATTTTCGTAGTTGATGGATGGCTGACATGTCATTTTATTATGAATAGAACATGGCATTGCCTAGTGATATGTGTATATTCTTCAGCACATGATCACTTATCTCAATGGTGCCCATGTTATTTTTGGGCAAACACTATTCAGAGACTTATTATGATAAAGAAGTATGAATGATGAATGTGTCATTTCAATCCGATAGAATTGTGACTTGTTTTATGACTATAAATTTTCTGTCACTTTTCAGAATGAGGATGAACTGCGCTTGGAAACCGTATACAGATTGCGGGTTTTCCAAGACTTCGTGGCCTAATGAATGAGGCAACAAATTTCTAAATATTCCAGAATGAACTTTGAAAGAGTTTTCATTCCTTAATGAAGCATGCTTGTCTTATGTGCCAAAATGATATGAAATTACAAATATGGTGTCAATCTATATGTGGATGGTTTATACCATTGTATGCTATTCCACATAAGCAATGATGTCAGAGTGAAAACTTTGGACAATTGCAACTCAGTACAAACCCGAGTGCATTCAAGTCCATTTGAATGTTCAGAATCTGAATCTAATGTACTTTTCTAGCTAGAGCTACCATTGACTATCCAACATCCACTGAGGACATTGTTTCTTACGTCTTTTGGCATCACGCTCAGCGTTTTTCTTATTCTGCAAGCGCCTCTTTGCTACTGCTACATCCGGAACGTTGTACCAGCTACGAAACTTGCTGGTAACTTCATCTTCTGAGCTTTCTTCATCCAAAAGCAAAACTGGCTTCAACATGTCTTGTTCTTTCATCGAGGACGAATCACACAGGGATGCAGCAGACCTGCAGCATGAGAAGAAAATAAACAGCAAGAAAGTCACTATGCAAAATCACCACTGAAGGAGATGACTTTCATCATAGGGTGGTATATTGGTTGTTTCATATGACACATAGAAGATATAAATAATTCGAAGAGAATTTTGGGATAAATATCCTGGATTGGCTGTGCTTGATTGCTCTATGCCCAAGAATGACCGAAGAGATTGCTTGCCATTTTTCAGCCATATAGCGTGGAGGCTGCTTAACAACGGTTGGGTCATAAGCTAAATAGCTATGCAGCTATGTCGGAGGCTGAATAGCCATGATTGCACAGACTCTGTCTTTTATGATGAATAGACCTCTGAGAAATGGTGTCTAAAAAATTCAATTGACAACAACTCAACCTTTTGGTATGATGTAGAGCTGATGATCTTTGTTGCACTTTAATTGTTTATTGTGCACTAATGAAATGCCTCGTGATATATAATCTCACAGAATAGGCATTGCTCAATGGCGATATGATCAGATATGTAATGATCAATGAAGACAAGATGGTTGGTATGGCTCATTCAGTAGGCATAATTACCTCAAAGAAATGCCAATACACGGATACATATCAAGACATAAGGGCAATAGGCTTATTGTATAGCCTTCAAGGCAGCTAGCATTTATGCTGCATCGGTCAGCTCAGTGGCTTTGACCTTTCTAGGTGTTGTACTCAGGCCGTGGCCTGCATATTGCATTGAGTAATCTTGACACCTTTAATGATCCAATCAGATGATATGTATGAAGTATCAAGAATGGTCACCTTTAATGATCCAATCAGATGATATGTATGAAGTATCAAGAATGGTTGCCCTTTCCAATGATCATCGGTGGCAGAGGCTATAGTGCTTGCACCGTGTCAGTATACAATTCTAGTCTGGATACATGCTAGACCAGATGTATACAATGTCTAGGTCTTCAAAATCAAGCTCATATGAATGTCATGGCTGATGTATGTGTCAACTTTCATGGAGTTTTGCATGGTTTGACTGTATATAGTCAGGCTTACCACAACAAAAACAATGATGCAACTTACTTGTTTTATTATTTGTCTTTATTATTTATTATTTATTTGGTTTTTAGTTGTATTTCTAGCTTATCATCTTCCCCCCTCAAGGAAGTGTATTGCTAGGCGGTTGTCAAGCGCCGTTCAAATACAACAGAGGTCCGACCTCTTTGTGATGACGTGGAAGCTTTCTATGAAGCTGGATAGCAGTTCTCGGGTTGCAGCCCCTTGCACCGAAGGTGCATTGCAGTTATTGGGATGCAGCCCGAATCCACGTCATTAGCGTGGGTCATATAGTACCCAAGCATGTGCTGTGTATATACAACACTACCCTCCAGCGGCGAAGTGGCTTGCTATTACCATCATCGTATGCTGTGGGATATCAATATATGATCAGAGAGCATGGATATATATATATGTACCATGTTTGTCAATATCGGAGAGACTATGTCTTCTTTAAAATCCTCATGACTATATGTATAATGGTGCTATACTGATGTCAACACCTTTACTCTGAGTGATTTATTGATTTCAGATGTGATATCGTGGCAAAAAATATATGTCCACGTCATTGGCACGAGTCATGTTGTGTCCATGCATACACGATCTTAGCGCAGGTCACAATACAGTGCCCGAGCATACGCGATTTTAGCGTAGGTCACATTGTGCCTCCATTTATTACATCTGAGAATATCTGTTACTCATCTTTGTGAGTCTAGACAGCATTGTGCTGATTGCAATGCTTTCTCTGGTGACTTATATATCACAGATTATACCAATGTGGTGATCAGTCCAGTGCAATATTTTGTCACCGGAATGTACAGGGATTGTGAATGATTGCAATCCAGCCGGAGGAATAATCTCTACAGCTATTCTGTACTAATGAATTCATTGGAGTTATACTCATTCGACGATTCAAAACCCATGTCATTTGTAGTAATGACAACTCACATGGATATATAGGGTTTTTATCAGAATGCTTTTATGTGATGTCAACATTTATGAACAATTCACTTGCATCTCAGGACAAAAGAGTTACGCTTGGAAGGTTTTGCATGGTGGTCACCAACAGTTATCAGCTGTTATTCGGGTGCCAAATTCTGCCTTCAACACTGGGACTATATCAACCAGTCTTACAGCGATGCCAAATTCTGCCTTCAACACTGGGACTATATCAACCAGTCTTACAGCGATGCACTTGTCCTTCCCACTCTTATGTACAGCTATAGTGCCAAAGTATATCTGGTGGGATATATATATATATACATTATATAACTATCATCTTCTGATCCAGGAAATGCAATTAAGCATGGTATCAGGTTATATGTTATGTATATAGTTCAGCATTCCAAACTTACTCGAGAATGTAAATGCTGAGCAAGAGTCAACTTATAGTCATTGGAATATAGTTTCCCATCCGAGTTTACACTTTATTAGTAATGGTGGATTCAACGTTGTACAGATTTCAACGTTATTTGTGGATGCAGTGATTTTATCAAAAGCAATCCATCAGAAATCACCAGATCGGAATATGAAATGGATATGTGTGAATCCTATCCACCTTCTTCCCCCCTTGAGGAAGTGTGAATATATAGGCAGTCAGTTGTTTATATACTTTATAGCTTATAGCTTATAGCTTGCAGTCCTTATAGAAAGCAGCTCATACAGTTTTAGGGTTGCAGCCCTACAGTCCTTGGGTTGTAGCCCTGCAGTTTTTGGGTTGTTGCCCTACAGTTTTAGGGTTGTTGCCCTACAGTTTTAGGGTTGTTGCCCATAGTATTATCATGTCTATGATGATTTAGCATGATATAATAATACCAAAAAACGAAGTTTTACGAAATAAAATTGGCATTTTAGAGCATATATAGTTACAGTGACCCTGTTACTCAATACAGTGTTTAGGGTGTTACTTGATATCAGTAACCCTAATACAGGTAAAAAATAAGCAGTATAACGTTTTTGCAAAGATTTTTAAGCAAAACTGCATTCAATACCTAAGTGAATGTTAAGTGATTTTCAGAGGGTACGTTACACCCCTGACACACACATTCAAATATTAGGGTGTTACAGGGTGTTACACGTGTTATGTCTTTCAGGGATTGTTATTTGATAGATAAATATCCATTATAGCAAAAAAATCAATCCCGAATTTGCAAAAGATTACACGTATTGTATTTTGACCGATTTCTCGTTACAGCCAATATGTTCACCCCTATATATTACACACCTAATATCTAGGGTGTTACACGAGATATGACCATGGTTGTTGTGATTTTCACATACCTCAATAGGTATTAAAATATTATTTGAAATAAAATGAGGTCGAAATTTCAGTTTTGAAATTTATCGCCAGCATTTTTCACCGATTTTACAGCCTTTTTCAGCCATGTTTCGGATAATATATATATCATATCTCAGTGTGTGTGTGTGTTGCAAGCTACAGAAATATTGCAACATTCTTCACTTTTGCACATGATATTTTTCATGGCACAACAGTGAATATCTCAAAAAATCAACATGTATAGTGAACATGTAATGTGGGTTTTTCTGATTGAAACTCATGGAGGCAAATGCACTCTCTGGTGATATTTAAGATAAATCAACTGTAAATGAATTCACAGTTGTGTCAGATCCTAAGATATATTTGGATGTATACAACGAGTATATCAAGTGATATCTCTGTGTTCAAATACATCTGGACACTGCTAGATGTAATCTAAGCAGTTTTTACACAACACAATGTTTGTGTGTGTGTACGTCCACAACCACCTTTTGTCAATTCATGTATGGTTGCTGATCTGAGTTGGTACATGCATGTGAAGTGATCATCTGTATCAACTGTCAGAATGCAATGTAGATATTGATATTGCTCCAGCGATAGTGAAAATGGCATGGACAGTGTTCAGCAGTTACCAGCTGCATATTGAACACTGATACTGCCTTCGGGTCTGGAGATATTCTCCATCCAGCCCTACAGCATGTTGTTTTATCCTGTTACCATTACTATCGCCATCACTGACATCCAGCACGCACATGTGTTTGCTGGATGGTATCTATGTATTATGTATTGATACAATACTTGATCATTACACTTGGAGTCAGTGTATTGTCAACATGTATAATGAATGCTAGTATTTGTGCAGTGTATTGTGCTGATTAGTACTAGTGTGTGTGTGTGTGTTTACTTGCACACACTTTGCAAGATCTTTATGGATATCACAATATCCTAACAACCTATCATGCAGATTGTCAGCATACCACGTACTGATTACATCTAACATGATATATATAGTTTAGGGATTGTTGTAATTCCGTGATAATCTCATTGCGAAATGAGTTGCTGATAGATTTTACATGAAGCTCAGGTGAGCATTCCTTCAAGTAATCCACCATAGAATGTACATGTTACCTGGAGAGCATCTCGGCTCCACCAGGGCACGACAAACTAATTATGGTGTTGAGATTACTGTCAGTCAGGCACCCTTTGCAACATGGATTCTAATATAGACTAGCATTCACTGCAATATGCTTATGCTCTATGTACTACAGCTGTTATCGTGATCAAGCTGTACAGTATAATAAAGTATGTACCATTCACAACATTGCAATCATTCAGCATAAGATGTGTGCATGATATAGAAGTATATGCACTATGTATTGATGATTGCTGTAAGTGAAATGAGTGTATGTGTGTGTGTGCTGATCTGCACACACATATTGTGCACAGATCATTGTGCTGCTGATAAGTATAATGCTGATGATCAAAAGTATTTGTGTGGTCATCAGAACATTGGAATCTGCTGCAGTATGATAATAAGGCATTCACAGCAGTATGTATCCACAGCATAGCGATCATGTGCTCTTAGCATTCCTGCATATATACAATCATTCTGCATATGATTTCATCGCGCGTACACATGTGTGCTTCTCACTGCATGTAGACACATTAAAACTGTACGTGCTAAAATCGAGCATTCCTCGCATTTTATGAAATCATGAAAGGTATATATTATGTTGACAGGCCATAAATCATTGCACGCAGTGATTGTAAACAGTGCGTAGAGATGATTTGCAAAAATCGCTGATGTACGTTGTATACAAATGCGAGCGCGCTGCTGATGAAAAGTATGAATTGTCGTCGCCATTCATCAGCATATGATACGAGCGCTGACATGTGTACAAATCAAAATTCTGTCGATGACCACTATGTCATATATTATTCTAGACAATTTTCGAACGTGATTCTTGCAAGCGCGCGCATGCTGCGATCAACTTCTGCAAAATATGTGACCATCGCGCAGTATGCGACCATCGCGCATCAACATATATGAAGCCGTACAAAAAGCAATTCAGCGCAATCATGAAAATTGCGATACTGCGCTGATGATTTTCCGCGCGGAAACGATTTTGCTGATGATTTATCGCATCTGCGAACATACATATATCCGCGAACCATTTATCGTGTACATTTCATTGCTGCGCCGATATATGCCATATGCACACCTTATCGCGTATATGTGCGATCAGCTGTTTCTGCGAGTACGCTGCGGAAAATCTTCTCGCGCAATTTCTGTGCTGTCGATATGCGAACGTATATTATTCGGGCTGCAGATATTCAATTTATGCGAACGCTGTCGTATGTGCGCCCTCCTGCAAACCTGCGAACAATATTAAATATGCTATGTCTATCACTGCACCCACTTGGGTTCTCGAGTATCGTGCCTTGACGACTTTCAGAATACCACTGATACGGCTGTAGATACAAGCGCCGTGAATATATTATCAATATACAATGAAACACTGCAAAGTTGGACAGCAATGCAGGTGAACGGATGAGCGGGTTTGTGAGTGCAGTCTCTGTAAGAGGATCTGCTGAAGCACAACGCTTCCTCACTTTTATACCTACGTCACCCATCATCTTAGATGGTACCGCCATTGGGTTGTGAACCCGAGACGTAGGTTGAACGACCAGCATGGTAGTAACGACTAGTTCGTTCATGCTGCACATGCGAGTTCTGCGCATGCTGAAAGCTAAAGATGGTTCTTGGTTTGTTTCCAAGATGTATCTTTGCTTTGCCATCTTCGAGTTCAATCATACGAACTCTCGATGACAGGGATGCCTGATGATATGACATAATCATCTGGCGACATGTACAGTCATCGTCGACCGTACTGACGACTGTCATAAATGTATGACGCGACTCGACCTGTACAGTCATGATCGACCATACTGTCGACTGTCATAATAATATATGACATGACCGACTGTCATAATAATATATGACATGACATGACATGACATGGTATGACATGTATGACAGGTATGACACGTATGACATGTATGACACATATGTCATCGGTCATAACCCTGACAGTACTCGTTGCTGGAGAGGTGCGCGGAGATGCCGTCCGCGCGAGAAGCCGCCTTACCCGTGTCAGTCTGAGCCCAAGCCTGGTAGATTTCTACCACCATGGAGCGGAGCGAGGCCAACGGGACATGAGCCAAGTCAGCAGCCATGGGGTAGCGCACCTTAACCGCAGCGTAGAACGCCGGGTCAAGCCTGGTGTACAGACTCAGCTTCCGCGTAGCCTCCGTAGGTGTCCAGTCGGAGGCCCTGTCATCCCGCACCAAACGTTGTTCCCGCGCCAAAATCGGCTGCAGGTCTACGTTTGCGGGGTAACGTAAGGCCGCATGCTCCTCCTGCTGCGTCTCCCGTAGCGCCACCGGCACGCAGCCCTTGATGATGTCGACCAAAGCTCGCCGGCCATCTCGGTCAGACGAAGCATTCGTACCAGTGAGCCAGACATACGCGTTGCTGTGCTTCTCCACCACGAGAGCCAGCACGTCGTACAGAAGTCCATTCACCCGGCTCACAACCGGGGTAAGGGGATCGTCGAGATCAAAGGACTTCAGCTCCAGTCCAGCCGACTCGAACTCCGTACGTAGCTGCACCACCAGGTCGGACAGAAGGCCATCGTCGTCCGTACCGCGGAAATGGTGTTTCTTGTCACCAAGAACGTCCTCGCGGACGCTCTTGGCCCAGGCACGATGAAGACGTGCCTGGTAGATCTCGTCGGTGATCTTCGCCTGCTCCTGCAAGTAACGCCTAATGGCCACGTCGGCGTCCTCGTTCGAAGCAGGGTTGGTGTCCACTACCCGGTGGTACATGGGGATGTACCCAAGAGGGTCTGGGTACATAGGGATGTACCCAAGCTAAATCGACGGTATGGGGGCATAAATTTAACGGTTTGTCGTTACGAATCATCAATATAGCTAGCCAACATCATCATGAACACGGGAATATGCCGTCACAAGCATCCTGGTAGGATATATATCATGTCAAGTGCATTCAAACCCATGCAAATCGCAACTTGGCTCCCAAAAACATTTTTCTAATTGTTTTTTACCACGGTTTGTTGCGACTCGCCTTTTCCACAGTCTCGCATATCTTAGGGGGGGGGATTCTTCACAAAGTGGAATACTTTTTAAGGTTTGTTACACCACAATATCTTAATTAATTTATTCTCGTCATGTTCGGCGTACCCTAGATCCCCAAGCTTAACTGCTTACTTGCCGCACGGCACGAGGTACCTTATCGGGTATGGGGACGAGTCGACGCGAGCGGTTGAAGGTGACCTGTGATATTGATTCTTATGACCAAAAATATTTGTCAGCTCATTCTTTGGCAATCGTATTTGCGATAACATGCATTGCACATGTAAATATGCCTTCGTTCAATAGATCGATGGGTGGGAGTCATCACACATGTCCGCGCGCATTTTTTTTAGGCGAAATCTAAAATCTGGCACTGTTTTATGATGAGAAGTCTTGATGATGAAGTATGATAACTTGTGAGGTATGGGACCGACCCATGATAAAATAAGTGCTTTGAAGGGTCTATGTTAATGCCCTAATGAAACATCGACCAAATATGCAATTTTCATGTGCATAACCATGCATACAAATCGATGTACCCAAGCGATGTACCCAAGAATTTAGAACTTGAGAATTTCGTCTTTTCTGGAAAATCACCTAGGCAACCGCCCCCAAAACCCATGTCTATGACATGAATACCGCCAAACATATGGTTCATACCCAAGATTGGTGTGTTATTGACAACCTATATCGGCCATATGGACACTTGAAATGTTTCGAGCTCGCCATGGCGTGCGGAACAAAGAGTGGCTTGGGTACATCGTGATGTACCCAAGACCGGGTAGTGGACATTGGGGGTCGGAACAGTCGGTGTCCGCACCGTCGGGCTGTTCCGAACCCCGTCGATAAGCCTCAGCGAGGCATCAATGTCGCTGTCCCTCGTGAGGGACTTCTTTGCTCTGGTGATAACACCCATAACTCTGAAAGCCTGATGGGAGGTGGTACGCCGGGGCGCGTTCGGGTAATGTCGTGGGGAAGATGCGACGCCACAGTTACGGAAGGAGCGGCAGAGCCATGCGAGCGAGGGGCACTGGAAGACGTCGTCGAGGTCGAAGGTGCTCGAGCCACAAGCCCAAAAATCGGTAGCAAGCGGGATCAGGGCAAGCGTAATACCGTAAATGAACATTGCGTCGACTAGGCCCGGTCCAGGTCGAACCCCCATAGCTGCGGCTCAAAGACGCTCACCGCAAACAGCTCATCTCAAAATTCCCGTGAGTCCCCAAACGCGCCGTCGCGCACCACCTCTCCAAGCGGCTGCTTTAGCCAATCATGGCCAAACTAGCTGTGGAATATAGCGTGGAATGGGTCCACGACCTACTGGAATATCCCGGTTCAAGATATCAGACAGTCGGTGAACCAATATAGATAAACTCGTATAAGAAATAAACCCTAACCTAGATATACCCGGAACGGTCACGGAGTCGGAACGGTCTCGGTCCTAGCTACCTGTGACACCTTGATGTGTCACAACACGGGCTTACGGATCAGTCACAGGTCCAGTGTTGGCTACCTAGGAATCTGTCATAGGGGCCTGCACCGGGACTCCCGGTCAGGGCTGCCTATACAGATTTCAGCACCCGCTAATAAAACAACCAAGTTATTTTATTATCTCATCTTTTTTATTGTGAAACCCGTGAGTGTCACTGCACAGCTTTCTTTGCCTGCGTGCATATATATATATATATATATATCGATATATATATATAAGGCCTTCGAAGACAGGGCGAAGACAACATGACACCTTCAACAGTGGTGTCATATCAGTTCTTCCTAAGTCCAGAGTCACGAAGAAGAGGCTAGAATACACAGGAGTCAGCTCTGATATTTGGGATGAAGTTCTGAACGAAAGCGTCCAAGTACGTCCTTCTTCGCTTTGCCCATGGCCCACTCAAAACCCTCCTTATCATCAGAATGATATTGAGCCTTATTATGGTGGTCACCACGACACGACAATCACCAACGCAAATTCCAAGCCCTTCATAAACACCGTTAAATGGCCCAAAGTTCTCACACTCATGGGATACCTCCCTCCTCTTTTTGGTACTGTCCTCAACACGATAGGTGTTCCCCGTGGCAAGATTAAACCTCTTCTTAAAAAACTATCAAGAATTTGTAGGCAACACACCAAAAATAGGCGAGACGTGTTTCTGTTAAACACCACCACCACCTTAAACACTGACCCGCATACAATTGACATCTCGAGCAGTGAAGCCATGACAGAAACAGAAGCTGTGCAACAATCAAACGACTTTCTTCAAACCCTCCTGCAATAATTCTCAAAAAATTTGCAATAAAAGATGGTCCCGTGTCCCCAAGGGGAGGGGCCGCTCACGGGGAAGCTGATTTCCCCCCCACTGTATGGGGGCCTGCTTCTCCCTGTTTCACCCCTCGCCGTGTGTGTGACGTGTGACACCCAGTTAGCCGTGACATCGATCCGTGACCTGCTAGTTAGCCTCCGCGTTAGCCTAACTTATCAGTTTATGTTATCACCGTTCCGAGCACCCGGCCCTGCGTGTTTTCTGTGCTTCACTGTTAATATATTCACCCGTTACGAATATATCACCAGATCATTCTTCCCATAAGGTTATCGGTCCCGTACCGCGCTAGTGGTGCTCACAACATTTTACTCGCTTCGGCCTCATCGCCGATTCTACGTCCGTACTTATCCGTTCTAATCCGTCAGCGGTTTAAAGACATCTCCGTTACCGTCTTTACCCGTTCGAGTACTCCGCCTACCGTTTGTGATTGGTGGTTTACTTTTCCGTTCAATCCGTTCTTATCCGTTACCACTTTTGCCGAAATTCTGGCATCTTACTTCGTTCTTATCCGTCAGCGGTGTGAAGACATCTCCGTTACCGTCTTTGCCCGTTCGAGTACTCCGCCTACCGTTTGTGATTGGTGGTTTACTTTGCCGTTCAAATCCGTTCTTATCCGTTTCAACTTTTACCGTAATTCTGGCATCCTACTTCGTTCCAGGCATGTCTCCCCAACGTCCTTCAACACTCTGGCCAGCAGCGCCTCTGCTGCCGGGTAACTGGCCTACCGTATGACTTTTTTGACCTCACCGCCGTGTTCCTCGTCAAAATCTACCCCAATTTGACTTTTTCATCGTTCGATTTGGTTATTTTTGGCGAAAGTTACGTTTTCGTTTGGGAACCCTAAGTGTTGGGCTCCAGATTTTCCAGCTTACAGCGGCCATGGCTTCGTCTCGTCAGCGTTCGCGCATTTCTGCAGTTGCCTCCGCGCTGCGGGTGATTCGACTACGAGAACTTACCCCTGGCTACGATCTGGTGGTGTCTGGTGGTGCTTATGCACCAGACACCAAAATCGAGTCCATCAACCACATCGTCGGCATGAGCTTTGACCACTGCGAGCTCACCCCGCATCATCCTCCACTCTTCCCTCCACCCTGCGTGCCCCTTGGCCACTGCCTGGTGGTGTTTAGTGGTGTTGCAGCCCCCATCCCGCCGCTTTTCCTCTCTGCTTTCGCACTTATGTGCGGCAGAGTGGAGCCTCACCGCATTATCCACCTTCCACCTCCCTATCCCCTCTTCAGCGACGCATTCGCTCTGGTGGTGCCAGGCCGCTTTTGGCTTTGGCACCGCGTGGGCATTGGCTGATTCGTCGTCTTCGTGGCGCTCGAGGACTTATGCAATCGAGAACTCCGCCGCCGCCATTCCGCAATCACGACGCGGCTTGTAGATGCTTGCCCTATGTACTAGGAATTTAGGCAACGCCCCATGCACGGATGTGCTTCTAGTTGGGTTGAGAAAGGCCCCTTAGGCCTAAACATTCTAGTAACTTGGGTTAGGATTTAGGGTTTGCTTGCTTCGGGATGTCCACTCACACCTTCGGGGCGTGAGGTGGTGTCACGGGGAAGCTGATTTCCCCCCCACTGTATGGGGGCCTGCTTCTCCCTGTTTCACCCCTCGCCGTGTGTGTGACGTGTGACACCCAGTTAGCCGTGACATCGATCCGTGACCTGCTAGTTAGCCTCCGCGTTAGCCTAACTTATCAGTTTATGTTATCACCGTTCCGAGCACCCGGCCCTGCGTGTTTTCTGTGCTTCACTGTTAATATATTCACCCGTTACGAATATATCACCAGATCATTCTTCCCATA
>LGRX02012270.1:0-18918 GCA_001247695.2 Cymbomonas tetramitiformis
GAAGAATAGAGCGAGCTGAAAATACATCCCCTCTGGGACCCCGAGTCTTACATCCCCTCTGAGACCCCAAATACAGCCCCTCTGAGACCAAACTCCGTGTGGGTAGGGGGTGCATTTTCGAAAAGCGTGTTCGAAATTGCCAGAAAGTTCCCCTTAATTTATGGGCATTACTAGGAGGTTGATACAACTTGTCAGCTGGTTAGAATGAAGTTCGTCGCCTGCTAACTGTCAGTTATCAAAATCAGTTGATGCTGTTTGAATATCTGTCAAAATGTCATTGGTTCATTTCAATTCACATAATTTTATTGGATCCGAACGCCCTTTTAGGCTAAGATCGAAGATTGGCATCATCTGTTTATTGGCTGAATTATCAACACTCGTGTAATGATAATTCTATGTCACCTACAAATCAGCCAGCAAACAGCCATGATCATCATCCACTCATCAGCCATGCATCATTATCATCATCCACCATGACTATTTTACCTAGGTCTAAGGCAATTGAACGTCACCATCGATAAAGTTACCAAATTCTGAAAACGAATACAAGCCGTGCTCTCTTTAATTGGCTGAATGATCAACACTCGTGTAATGATAATTCTGTGTCACCTACAAATCAGCCAGCAAACAGCCATGATCATCGTCCACTCATCAGCCATGCATCATTATCATCATCCACCATGACTATTTTACCTAGGTCTAAGGCAATTGAACGTCACCATCGATAAAGATACCAAATTCTGAAAACGAATACAAGCCGTGCTCTCTTTATTGATTTTATCCCCCCCTCCCCCTAGAAATAAATTATTTTCAGTCACAAACAGTCGCGGCGGAATTGATATTTATTTACCGGACTATTTGTTTATTTGTTGCGATTCATTTTCGTAGAAATCTTATTTAATTCCGACTGTTTGCTTTTGTTGTTTGTCACATATACTATGGTCGCATCAATATATTTAATTATTATGTTTGTGGTTTGTTATAGGCCGCCGCGCGTCGTTTGTTACTTTATGGCCTGAGTGCTGGTCCGCCCTATCATTATGACGGCAAAAAAGAAAAAAAGAAAAAAAAATGTGACTCTTCCTACTGGAAGCGTGATATTTGAAGGTGCACAGCTGTTACGCCTGCCCCTAGTCACATGCACAATCAAGGCGGCTTCTTACTGTTCTTAAGAGCCTTCTCCTTCTCCGACCTGCTGTGTGAAATCAACATCTTGGCAGCCCATTCCACCGCGATGCTACTGATTTTCTTGAGGAGGGCCTCCGCTTCCTTCTTGTTGAAGCCGAGGTGTTGCGTGAGAGCCCTTGCGTTGTGTTCATATACTGACCCCGTGGTTCCGAAAACCATCGGGTGAAAGAACACTTTATAGCCTTTGGATCTGAGTAGCTCCATAAGGGGCTCATACTTGTTGAGCTTGTCGTGAAGGGACACATACCAGCGCGTGTCCCACGTGAAGGCCACCTCTATGAGGTGGATTTCCCCCACATCCTCCCTGCGGGTGTTCTCCGGCCTGCCTGGGGGGGCGTCCCTGAAGTCCTCTGCACCCTTGATCATGACAATATCCACGAAGTGTGGTATGTCGTCTGGGGGGTCCTTCGCCCCCGGGTGGTCCCTTCCGTCCCTACGGCACTGACCCCTTTTGAGTATGAAGTCTGGTATCGGGCGCGTGCATCTGTTAGTCCCGTCGAGTCCAGCGTGGTGCGCGATCCAGATCGGACTGGCGCCCGTTCGACCCTTCCTGATTGCTTCGTAAAGGGTCCTTGCCACTTCGTTGTGCCTGGCTGTGGCCATGTTCATTGTCACAAACCACGGCTTATCGTGTACCTCAGCCGGGTTGTGACACTTGCTGTAGCAGTCTCTGTGACGAACATATGACACGCGCTGTACGGTACGCGTGAGGAGTTATGACAGTGAAGAGATACGGAAAGATAAGCGGGTGTTACACTTGTTAAGAGATAGTGAGAATAAGTAGGGCGGCGTGCAAGAGTGAGGCAGACGCTCATTTTTGTTTTGCCTTCGTAACAGTGATTCCGAAAATAGCCAGGACTCGCTTAAGACCGCGAAAACAGCAGTGTTATGAGATAATTTATAAGATACAGTATTCTTCTGCTTGTAAAGATATACATTTGTGGACTTGCTCTTGTACGATAGCGTCAGAACTGTAATTAACAGTCTTTTTCAAAACAAAAATGTGCCATATTACAGACATGTCGTCTGTAATGCTGAGAGTCCAACAGCAGTCCTGAAGAACGAGACCTCTGAATGGTGATGCCAGGGACGGATTTATCCGTACTGGTAAGCCTTGGAAGAGGTTGAGGGAAGCAGACTGTTGCGGCACTCGAGGTTCACCAGTCTTGCAAAGTACAGCGACAGCGATCAGAGCGGAACCGGTTGCCAATTGTACACTATGACTGCAGCGTTGAGAATTATGTGCTGGGCTATTTCGGGGAGTGACATCCTGCTGGAGCAAAGCACCAGACGGTAAAGCCAGGGACGGATTCATCCGTACTGGTACGCCTGAAGGCGTAGAGCGAAACAGGACTGTCAGTGGACACCATCACGACAGCATTCTTTGTAGCCACTTGACCCATGCTGGCATTCTGCTGATTTACTGCGTGGACCAGATACACTGAGGGCTGAGGCAACCTTGCTGGACATCTAGAAGAGCCAGTATAAGACAGGGTCAGGTCACAGACGAAACCGTGCTCACCAGTCATGGACGAGATTATCCTGGCAGTGATTGCTACTTAGAGCAAAGCACTGAAAGGTGAAGCCAGGGACGGATTCATCCGTACTGGTAAGCTTGGAAGTGTGGAGTGAAAAGAGCCTTCACACCAGTATCTCTTCTCCACCGGGAAGATAGCAACGGAATCCAGTACTGACCGTCAGAAGCAACAAAGGGCAGAGAGGCGTGCCCAGAGAGCGATACGGGTGAGCCAGCACTTCACAGAGCTGGAAGGAGAGGAAGGGGCTGCCAGTGGCCAGCCTGAGGCCCAAGCACCAGTACAACCTCAGGGCCAAGCCCAAACACCAGTGCAACCTCAAGCCCAGGCCCAAGAGCCGTTGGTAATCTTCGAGGAAGACATGGAGTACACTGACTCCGCGCGCATCAACCTTGGTACGCTGCCCATCTACACGGGCACCAAGGAAGAAGACCGTCCCAAGTTCCTGAGGGAGTTCGCCGACATGTGCGAGAACTTCGTACGGCAGCACAACGCCAACGTCAGAAGGAGGCTCAGGTCCGGGGCTGGCACGCTCTCCGATGCGCAGATGAAGACCCTGAGAGAGACTCCTCCTGACTTTGAGTATCTGTGGGATATCATCCCTGCGTGTCTGGCTGGTGAGAATTCGCAAACTCTCAGCTGGTGGCGTGAGAACTATGAGAAAGGGGGTGTAGTGGCCTCCAACATGGACCGAGTCCTCAAAGACACTAGTGAACATGGTCCACTCGAGGGTACCATCCCGTGTGCTAGGCCCCCTTTTAATGAAATGAACACTGGCACCACGTGGGTGATAGCGAGGCCAGTGACGAACCAAGACGCCCAAGGGGAGGTTTCCAACGACTATCTGACTGATGGAACCTCGCTGAAAGGCTTGACGGGACATGATGGCACCCGTGACACTCAGTACTTCTACGCGCTCAGGGGTTTCATCGCTGCCCTTGACAAGAAGTTCATGATGAAGGGAACGCAAGAGAAAGTGGATCTGTTGACACAGAAGCCACAGGAGGTGGGGCAGGATGGGCTGACATACATGAAGATGTGTCAACGCAGGGAAATGCAGCTTAACACTGGGAAGGTGTTGAGCGACGAAGAGCTGCGTACCTTCATCGAGGACTGCGTGGAAAACCTGCGCATCAAGGTCTTCCAGACGCGGGTGAAGGAGCAACTGAGGGCACAGTTCCCGCCACCCAATCGGGTGACCTGGAAGGACCTGGAGTCCATCATCGAGGTTCAAGACAAGCTCAAGGGCGATGCAGAGTCTTGGATCCTCACCTTCCTTCAGGAGATCACCAGGCGGTGTGGCTGCCAGTACTCTACCTGGGAGGCGCGTCAACATGGCCTCGACCTCAAGGCGATAAAGAACTCGATCAAGAAGATTGAGTCCGCTGGGGAAGGGCAGCCAGGCGAGCTGGAGAGCAGCAAGAAGGCGGAGACACCACCTTCTAAGAAGATGAAGAAGGAGGTGAACGTTGCCGAAAGAGCTAAGAAGACCTCCTACAACAAGACGCCGCCGCCAGCAGAGGGCGTTCGTACGAACGACAAGCCCAAGTGCTTACGCTGCTTTGGAGGGGGCTGGCATGAGTCCGATCCTGAGCAGTGCAGGAGCGGCTACAAACACGTCAAGATGCCTGCTGGGTTCCACGAGAGCAGACTTGGTTCCAGCAAGTGGTGGGACGCGGAGAATGCCGCCCTGCGCATGTACAACTTGAAGAACCGCTTCAAGAACTCTGACTGGGGCATCCTGGTGACGGACTGGCAGCAGCTGTCCAACGACGAGAAAGACAAGTACAGAGCCAAACAGGCACCGGAGGACAAGCAGAAGGGCGCCACTGGCAACCCTGAGGCGTTGAAGGCAGAGTACCAGGGCATGGTGGCTGCTAGGAAGACGGCCAGTCGTGCGGGCAGTGTGAAGTCGCAGGTGCTGTCCGAGGATGAGGGCTCCGACGAGGAGCCAGTCGCAGCGCGCGTCGCGGAGAGGGAGACGCACATCATCGATGCACGCGCGCACCACCATGGCAGCGCAGGGGTAGGAGCGCCATCTGGCCCTCCAACCGAGTTACTCTCAGCTATGGCCGAGGAGATGGGCGAAGAGGCGCTCTCGAGCGCCCTCAACACCTTGGGTTTGGGGGCACTCCCCGAGACGCGGTGCAAGAGTGCGGAGTCTGAGCTCACAGCGGCTCCAGCAGTAGCCCTGGGAAGTACCCAACGCATGAGGGGCTTCCCAGTAAAGACACCCGAGGAGTACGAGGCAGACGCACAGGTGCCCATGGCGCCTGCGGCGGACGAGATGCAGAGGAAGGTGCAGCTCATGGCCTCCGTGATCAAGAGTCTGGGAGCAGCTTTCCGTAAGCTAGCTGCTGGACTCGTGGCAGAGGGTCGCATAACAGCTCCAAGGGGTGTGGAGACCTTGGTGGAACTGGCTGAGAGCAACCAGCTCCCCGTGCCGACAGCCTCAGCAGCAGACTGGAGGCCAAGGCATACGAGCTATTGAAGAAGAGGATGCTCAGTGGCCTTACAGAGGAGCAGCTCACCGCCATGGCGCAGGTCCAGCCTGTATGCAAGCTCCTGAACGACTCTTTGGCACAAGGGATGGCTCTGATGGCCTCTGGGGGCCTGCTCATGTTGTACAAAGCGCTTCTTCTGGACACTGGAGCCAACTGCAACATCATCCTTATCAGGACAGTCAACAGGTTGGGCTTGACCATCTTTGATGCGGAGACGGGGGCCAGGGTGGCTAGATGTGACGGCAGCCCTGCAGAATTCACCAAGTACTGCTACGTGGATGTGGTCCTCGCCGCGGGCACGCCGTACATGACTCTGCATCGGCTCCATGCCTTCGTCACGTACACCAACGACACTACGTGGGATTTCTTGGTGGGCACGGGACCCCTGAAGAACGCACTCAAGCTGACCATCGACCTCTACCGAGGCATCGCCACTTCTGAGGCCGCGGTGTCACTGGGCATGAGGGAGAAGGTCACGCTGCCGTTGATCGAGTTGACGCCGCCCGTTGATGCAAGGAGCAAGCGGAACGAAGACCCGAGAGTGTGCCTGGCGACTGAGATCTTCGACGTCGATGCTACGGCAGCGCGCACTCTTGCCCCCGCTCTTGAGGGCTGCGCTCCACCACCACGTGAAGCGGTGTCTCTGGACACAAGGGGAGAAGACCGTCTGGCCCTCGCAGGGGAAAGGTGTGCGCCTGCACCTTGTGCATTCTCGCGAAACCACCCCGAGCTAATGGACAGCCTGGCGTCATGGCTAGAGGAGATGAGACTGAGAAGGTTCAACTCGGAGGAGAGGGAGAGGCTCGAGGCGCGTTGCCAGTCCATGGTGGAGGCGGGCTTCCTGAAACCCAGCTCAATGATGCAAGTCGAACTCACTGGGCGGGTCAGCTTACACGCCGAGAGCGCAACGTACGAACCTCCGGTGCCCGGTACGTCCTTAACAGACCAGATGTTGGGCATGCTACAAGCGTCATCACGCAGCCAACGGGAAGCCAATGTGGCGACCAGAAGTGAGTGGTCCAGTGTCGAAGAGCCAGCTGGGAGGGGGTCCGTCATGCCAGCCAGCCTGGCCACGACTCAGACAGACCCTCGCTATCCAGACCTTACGCCGGAGCAAGAGGCCGAGAGCGAAGCTGACTTCAAGCTGGCCAGCGTGCAGCCATGGGTGGGCATGGCAGTGAACCCGTGGGATTACCAAGACAAGGAGAGCAGCTGGTCTCAGCAGCGCCTATACATCGACCGCACGGGCTATGCTCGTCTGTGCACACTCTGCGAAGAGGGCAATGGAAGTGGTGTGGACGCAGGATTTGTGCAGGTCAAGTTCTCGCGTTGTGGAGAATTCAAGACCATCTTGGAGACGGAGTTACTGTGGCCCGACTTTACGTTGGTGGATCAGAAGGTTGACAAGGAGACGAAGATACCCTCAGAGTCCTGGACCACAAGGGCGAGCGGCAGGAAGGACAACGACCAGGTCCCACTCCCTGACTGTGGTGCCCATTGGGAGGCTGGAAGGTACACGATGGCGAGTGTTCAGGAGACCCTCGACACCCACCAGATTTACCCAGGGGTCGTAACGGGCAAGCTCATGTGGGACAAGGTGGCGCGCCAGTTCTGCGTGCTCAGCGAGCACACTCGCGCCCAGTGGGATCTCATGGAGCGCATGGTACGTCACACCATGGAGGGTGCCGCCAACATGAGCCCCATGGGTAAGGTGACTGGCGAGTTCCAGCTGCCCTTTTACTATGAGAAGGACCAGCGTTGGCAATACCAGCATCTGAAGTACGTGCAGCGAGTGGACATCGCTGACCTTCGGGCTCGTCTGAAGGTGAGGTATGATAAGGAGGTGGCTGGTGTGGAGGACCTGGGTGTGAAGATGGTCCCGCAGCTCACGCTGTCAGACGCAGCGGACAAGGTGGGGAAGTTCTACCCAGTGACAGATGGGGAAGGAGGCAGTGGCGAGGTGTTCAGCACGAACGCCGCCGCCGTGGAGTACCTACACCTGGGGGACAACGCTAGAGTGATGCTTGGTGCATGCAAGACAGAGGAACAAGCACATGACGCGCTGGACACTTATGGGGCCAGAAGGAACCCTCCAGTACGCACGCCCAAGACTCTCAGGACGCTGAAGATGGTCAGAGGAGATGAGGCAGGACCATCTGGCTCCATACCGCCACCATCCTCAGCTACGCTTCGTCTGAGGCATCAAACCTGGCCCAATGGCGTCTTTGACCCTGCGATGTTAGAGTATCACACTTCAGTGTTCCAGGGCACCTACGAGCCAGAGTCGCCCACTCGCAGCGAGAACACAGCTGGGGAAGCCGACTGGCTGGATCTGGGAGGGATCTCAGAGTTCACGGCGCTGCACGGACAGACGGTCTTCCTCATCCAGTACCGTTGTTTCATGGGCGAAATCGAGTTCCAACTTGGGAAGCCCTTCGCGCAGCGAGGGAAGGGGGTGCACACGCAGCGACTCAGCAGCAAGACCCTGCACCAGTACTCCTCCTCCGCAGGGGTGGGACAACGGGGAGAGTTTCTGCCTCTGGGTGGGCAGTCGAAAGGCTGCACGGGAGGACTCCTCGGCACCATACAGAAACACATGGAGCATCTTGTTGATCGTACTCAACTCTTGGAGATAGCCAGAAGCCATTTGAGCGATGGCCCGCAGCAGGGCACCCTACGGGTGTTCAAGACCCGTGCCAACGCCCAGTCCAAGGCCGTCTACTACCTCCACGAGGACCATCGCTATTACCGTGAGCGAGGACCCAGTGAGATGGCGTTCACCTTGGAGTACCTTTCCTCAGGGACACGCAAGTTCGACTGCTGTAGCTGGGAGACCTGGAACAAGGTGGCAGTAATGCATCGGGAGCCATTGTCTGCGTTCACATCCTCGGTGGGCCCTGCGTTGCTGGCTGAGGCACGTCGGGCAGAGGTGCAGGTGCGCCTGCGCAACGACTTCATGAGGTGCTTGGACCCAATCGAGGGAGAGGATGATTCCCATGCAGGAAGTGAGGAGGAAGATGGCAGCATCTCGAGATACTCGCCCGACCTCGCGGCTGCTGCGGGTGTGAGCACCCAGGAAAGAAGGGAGCATGGGGGATCTTCCTGACAGAGTGGCCTGGGGAAACCAGGAGGAGCTCAGCAGAGTGATCACAGAAGTGATGCCAGGATTCTGGCATGAGGGCCATCGTACCATCTTGAGCAGGAAGTGTGCAGAACAGCACACTCGCGCGAGAAGTCTCCGCAAGGCGTCCACAGTGCAGGCCATGAGCCCCGAGGAAGTACAGAAGAGAGGAGATGTGACGCAATTGAGCAGAGCTCAGGTGAAGATTGCCAGCCAACTGGATTGGGGCTTAGAGTTGGTGATGACAGTTCCTCAGGAGGTCAGACGTTTGGCGCACGAGGTGACTTGGGAGAAGATCACACAGGTCTGGGATCCTTGGGCTGGCACAGGTGTCATTGGCAAGGTTATGTCGCTGGAATGGCCTCACCTGAAGGTTATGAACAATGATTGGAACCCGCAGCTGAAATGGCACGAAGCCCTTAATGCTTTACAACCGGGCAATTATCGAGCCTGGAAGGAGAAGTATGGGGTGTGTGACGCGGTGGTGACCTCACCCTGGTTCGCAGTGCTGGATATTGCGTTGCCATTGGCAGTGCTGGCCAGCCGAGTGGTGGCTTGTATTCATGTGCCATCGCACTACATGACAGATATGACCGAAAGCAGGGCACAATACTTTCGTAAGTTGTGTCACGCTGGACGCTTACATGTGATTGGGCACTTAGAGCATGGGCCTATTGGCAGAAGATGCATGTGGGTCATGGTGTTTCGCAATCCTTTGACACGGGCCAGGATGTTGCGAGGAGGAGAAGCTTCTGGAGTGGGTATGTTTACCTTCAGCATGGGCAAGTTCGCGATGGATGGTGTCACGACAGAAGATGCTGAGCAAGCTCTTGTTTAATGTCTGTGCTACCAGTGGCAGCTACAGATGGGGGATGTTGAGAAAAAGAGCTTGCATAAGTTGTGAGAAGAGATAATGAGATATCAAAAATTTTGAGATTTTGTGTAGTTACAGTAGCAAGCCAACTGTGCAGTCATATACGAGGCAACACATGCAAAGCCGAGCTAGTGTTATGGAAGCGCTGACAATAAGTAAGACTGTTTAGTAGTAGGGCTAGAGAGTTAGGCTTTGTGTGGACGCTTCGTGCATAAGTTCGCGACAGCTGTCACAAACCACGGCTTATCGTGTACCTCAGCCGGGTTGTGACACTTGCTGTAGCAGTCTCTGTGACGAACATATGACACGCGCTGTACGGTACGCGTGAGGAGTTATGACAGTGAAGAGATACGGAAAGATAAGCGGGTGTTACACTTGTTAAGAGATAGTGAGAATAAGTAGGGCGGCGTGCAAGAGTGAGGCAGACGCTCATTTTTGTTTTGCCTTCGTAACAGTGATTCCGAAAATAGCCAGGACTCGCTTAAGACCGCGAAAACAGCAGTGTTATGAGATAATTTATAAGATACAGTATTCTTCTGCTTGTAAAGATATACATTTGTGGACTTGCTCTTGTACGATAGCGTCAGAACTGTAATTAACAGTCTTTTTCATGTTGAGAAAAAGAGCTTGCATAAGTTGTGAGAAGAGATAAGGAGATATCAAAAATTTTGAGATTTTGTGTAGTTACAGTAGCAAGCCAACTGTGCAGTCATATAAGGCAACACATGCAAAGCCGAGCTAGTGTTATGGAAGCGCTGACAATAAGTAAGACTGTTTAGTAGTAGGGCTAGAGAGTTAGGCTTTGTGTGGACGCTTCGTGCATAAGTTCGCGACATCATGCTGGTCTCGTCTTTGCATCCCGCCAGCCTGTGTGCCGTAGTGTCCCTCTTCCCGCAGAGGGCGCAGTCCGGGTCAGGGTATTTGTTCGGCCATATGAGGTGCTTTCTGGCAGCCGTCATAAGGACTCCAAACCGGCATCTTAGGATCAGGGACCTGAGTATCGGTGGAGTAACCCTCCAGAAGTGATTGGATATTCCTGGTATCGACTTGTCTTGGAGAATTTCCCGTGGGGGCTCCTCCACTCTTCTTCCCATGTGTGCCTCGACCGCGGCAGCGTCGGCGTGGCTTGTGGCGGCCCTGTCTCTGTTTCCCCGGTGCATGGCCTCCCGGTCCCTGTTCCTCTTTCTTCTTCTTGCTGGGGCTGTCTCCTGGTAGGCGTCTATCGCTTGTTGTGGGACGTCCTGTTGTATGACGGCACCCTCTTATAAGCCGAATAGGGTTGAGTTTCGGCACATATACAAGCCGAATTCCGGTGCGGAGCTACGTAACTTGTCTTTTTAGGACGACCGACAGCTTCTGCAGCGGGCTTGGTGAGAAGCCCCTCATAAAACCTAAGGTAACGCTCAGGAACCGTGCGCTGAACGACCGGTGGGCGTCTGACTTCAGGGTCTGGGTTTACGTCACTCGGTTTCACGCGTTTCACGAAGCCCGACAGCGTACTCTATGGTTGGCGTTCCAGGGCACGGTGCGCAAGGAACATGGTACCCCTCAAAATTTTGGTACAGACACACCCCTCACCATCAGCAATCAGACCCGTCTTCCGCTTCGTGGCGCATATGATACACGGTGGGTCCATGGCGTGGTCCGAGCGCTTAACTTTATTTTTTTTGTTGGAATTGCGGCTTGTGGGTTGACGTACGTCATTCAGCATCGAGTGTTATTTCTTAATTGGGTTTGTCGATTGCAGTTGTCGCATGGCCGAGAACCGACGATTTTAATTAATTTCCAAACTATTGGTTGTCGTGTCGTGTGTACGTGGCCAAATTTATTTATTAATTGGATTTGTCGTTTGACGTCGAGTGACGCGATTTATAATTAGTTATGGGGTAAAATCAATAAAGAGAGCACGGTACTGCGTAAGGGGCGTGTGTCGGCACTTCTTCAGTTGCAAACTCAGCAGTTTCACTAACATTCGCTGTGCCACTCGGTCCAGCTTCGTCTGCATTCAAAGAAACTCTCCCACGCTCTGCCATCACCTCTGCCTGCGTGTCAGAAAAATATCTAATATCTTTAGGAACATTCTGCCGTGCCTCGTAAACCCGCATAGTCTGCTCTTCTTCATTGTCAGACACGTCAGATTCTTCGTATGGCATTTGCCTGATTAGAGTGTCCGAGTTCACAATCTCGGGTTATTAAAATACCTGCACAAACAGTCAGATTCAACAATGTTAAAATCCAACGATACAGATGCGAAACTCAAGATGTGAAATTCAAAATTCGTGATATGGCTCTAGAATTTAGAATTTATACCTGGATCGATCGAAGTAGTAGGTCGAACTAGGGAACAGGACGTTGGTGATGTCCTTGTCCACAATTAAGGCGGGCATGATAACCATCTTCCACAGACTCTCACAGCGCTCCTCCGAAAGTCCACGCCCGTCAGTGATGAAGTCGGCACAGAGCACGTACTTATCAGACCGTATTATGCGTTTCAAAGTATACTTAAAGCTCGCATACTTCCTCTTCATGCGGAAACGTCGAAAAAGATCTGCCTCCGCGAACAAATTGTACTTCGTCAACTCCATTCTTCCTTTCAGCTGAGATGAATTGTGAAGAAGGTACGTGTCCAGCCCAGCCTTAATGGCTGCTTTGCTGACGTTCTTGTTCCGAATGATGGCGCCCTCCAGTCTCTGTACATTCTTATGGCAGTAGCCCATCATCCCGAAACGCGTGTGTACCTTATTTTTGCATGTAAGGTATTTGGCGTTAAGATTCCAGTTCGACTGACGGTTGACACCCTCCCATCCGAGTGCAGACTTCAGGGCAGCGTGAATGGCGTCCCTTTTTATGTTCGTGCCGCTGCCAGTACACTGCGCGTGCCAGTGGCCTTCTTCATCCCCTTGCTCGTACACACACGTCATGTAGTCCAAGACCCCCTCCAGATAACCAGCTCCCTTGTGGAACTCGTCCTCAGGTAAATCTGCTCCCAGTTTCGAACACGTAATGCTGAATTCGTGATAACAATCTGCAGCTGGCTGCTTTGTTTTGGGTGCTCGCTTGGCTTTGCCGCGGGTAGAAGTAGTTCCAGTATAATTACGCTGTGCCGACTTCCGCGCTGTTGCTGTCCGTGCAGGTCGTGGAATAATATCGAAATCGGAATCATCATCGTCGCTACTGTATACATCCAGGTGAGACCTGACCATAATCATCATGCCGGAGATCTTGAAGGAAGTGGCGCAACGCAAATTACAGCCGCGATCCCTGACTTTTCTCAAGCAAGGTGGTATGTTGAACTCGGAGGCCTGGAATCGGCGTTACGCCACCTTGGCGCCTTTCCTGGCCGACGTAGCCAGGAGCGTGCTGGATGACATCGCGCTGGTAGGACTGGCGGGGACAGTGAGGTACGTGTCCAGCCCAGCCTTAATGTCTGCTTTGCTGACGTTCTTGTTCCGAATGATGGCGTCCTCCAGTCTCTGTACATTCTTATGGCAGTAGCCCATCATTCCGAAACGCGTGTGTACCTTATTTTTGTATGTAAGGTATTTGGCGTTAAGATTCCAGTTCGACTGACGGTTGACACCCTCCCATCCGAGTGCAGACTTCAGGGCAGCGTGAATGGCGTCCTTTTTTATGTTCGTGCCGCCGCCAGTACATTGCGCGTGCCAGTGGCCTTCTTCATCCCCTTGCTCGTACACACACGTCATGTAGTCCAAGACCCCCTCCAGATAACCAGCTCCCTTGTGGAACTCGTCCTCAGGTAAATCTGCTCCCAGTTTCGAACACGTAATGCTGAATTCGTGATAACAATCTGCAGCTGGCTGCTTTGTTTTGGGTACTCGCTTGGCTTTGCCGCGGGTAGAAGTAGTTCCAGTATAATTACGCGGTGCTGACTTCCGCGCTGTTGCTGTCCGTGCAGGTCGTGGAATAATATCGAAATCGGAATCATCATCGTCGCTACTGTATACATCCAGGCGAGGTTCTTCCTCATCAGCGTCTTCACCTTCGCTGCTAAGCACGGGGTTTGACTGCCGTACCCATGTACGTTTCTGTCGCATCTGCGTTCAAAATTAACCGGTCAGTGGCATGTTACCTTTTGGCGGCGCAGGAATTCTGCAATCTTCGTTTGGCGGCGCACCTTTTAATGAAAGGGATTCCATTTCCGCCAGCAGTACTCCTTGCAGGGTGCCACTCGTAGTGGCAAAGGATCAGTCTCCTTCACGTCGAACACGCAGACAATCTGCTTGCGGAAAAATGTAAAGGTGTAGAAATGACCATCATAATTTCTGTATTCAACTAGTACTTGCTGTGAATTGTACAAATTTTTTTTAACTCTGCCGTAAACTAATGTTTCTTGCCCTTGTCTAGTTACATTGATGGCCCTTCTAAGTATGTCTGCTGTGAAAACCACGATGTCTGTAACTGCAATGTCTGTGCCATTGTTATTGATAGCTTTTGGCCTCTTGAACTCAATTGACAGTTCTCTAGCTATAGGTAACCGTTTCCCCCTAGCATTGTCCTCACGCCGTTTCCGGAGGTATTCCTTTTGAGCTAGATCACGCTGCCTCTTAATGCTTAACAAGTGGTCCATTTAAAAATCTGGCCCCGACGCAGCCTCAACACACGACATAAACATAAACATATTCTTGCCACAAGATAAGTTCACCTCAGACCCATATGCAACGACCAAAGCCTGCCTGCAAATCCACCGTCCGCAGCAAAAGCACTCCCAATAATGTCCATCAACAGTGTCAATATAATAAACGTTTGGGCTACCTGAGGCGACGCTGCCTACGCTAGGAGGTTGATACAACTTGTCAGCTGGTTAGAATGAAGTTCGTCGCCTGCTAACTGTCAGTTATCAAAATCAGTTGATGCTGTTTGAATATCTGTCAAAATGTCATTGGTTCATTTCAATTCACATAATTTTATTGGACCCGAACGCCCTTTTAGGCTAAGATCGAAAATTGGCATCATCTGTTTATTGGCTGAATTATCAACACTCGTGTAATGATAATTCTATGTCACCTACAAATCAGCCAGCAAACAGCCATGATCATCGTCCACTCATCAGCCATGCATCATTATCATCATCCACCATGACTATTTTACCTAGGTCTAAGGCAATTGAACGTCACCATCGATAAAGTTACCAAATTCTGAAAACGAATACAAGCCAAAACTCCCGCAAATTGCACTTTTTTGCCATGGCCCTTTGCATGTGTGTCAAAATAAACACCTCACAACACTTACCATTCACAAATACACATGAATTCCTCCGCGCGCGAGTGTCATGAAAAACACCGAAAACTTGTTGTGGGACATATTGAACCTCTTTAGAAACGTCTGTCACTCGTCTGACTTGCGTTCTACCCTAGTACACGTTTTATTGTGTGTGCGTGCAACGAACGATGGGTCCGAATTAACTATTATTTCACAATGTGTACGTTCAATCCGTATCACGCAGTGCAACAATTTAAACTATTTATAGTTCTTTTCGTGGAATCAATTGTCATTGTTTGAAACTTTTAATAGGTATTTCCGTCGAGTCAATCGTAGAAGGTTAGAAGCCAACGACGAAGTTTTGCGGAACGTTGCCCGTGGAGCGTCATATCAAACCACTTACTTATGTTTAATGCAATGAAAATAATAGTCTAAGAGTGTCCTTCGCTATACATTATGCAGTTAAACACCAGCATACGTATAACTCCCTGAAATGATTAGCCAAGATTTGTGTCTTGCATTCAAGTGGCCGAAAATATAAACCCAGTAAGAGAGACGTATCAGAAGATTGCAAATGTATAAAACAGATAAATCCTCCAAACTTCTAAATCTCACAAATGGAAATCCTTGCTTTTGTCGTTAAAATGAGCTGAACAAATTTTGTTGCTCTGCAGATAGGGGTGGTGAGGACGATATTCGGATCTTGTCAGGCTTTGGACGAAAGTTATTCACGTCCATCATCTGCAATGAAACCACACCCGCATTATCTAACCTGTAAGCCGCCCTCCTCCGTAACAACACTGCCCCTATTCTCTATCTGCCATGGCGATTATTTTGGATGTAGCAAATGTGGCATGCAGCACACCACACGGTTCCATTTATTGCAGAAGGCGATGTTAGGCATAGTGAGAGTCGCTCTACCTTGCAGTACTCAGGCGGCTTCACAAGCAACCTGCTCATATTGCTCCATTCCACACCGGTGAAGAATGGATGCGCTTTAATGTCTTCCGTCTTGTTTACAAGATCCATGCCAAGCCTTTGCTGGGGATCCACCTTGCATAGCGATTTAACGAGATCCCTTGCCTGTAAATTGAAGTCGCTAGGAAAGATGATGTCCCCTTGCAAACACTTGCAAACCCTGCAAACACAATTTTCGAACCAAATATTTCAAAAAGAATCGGACAGTTGCTACATTTCTCAATAAGATCTACTCTCGGCATCAGACCAAACTATTACAACACGATATTCTGTCAGGGTATATATTCTTGGCCCAAATCATATGAACATTGAGAACTTTCTCTCGTTCTCTCATTATAAAAACAGTTTTGTTAGTATGTATCTTCTTTGGCCTAAATCACATGAATATTGAGAACTTTCTCTTCTTCTCAATCTGTTCCCAGTTTAGAAATAGCATAATCCACCCGGTCTGGTTTAAGAGTGTGCAACATTGATGGGCAACACAGATGTCACATGCATAAAGCTAGACGCTGCATTAACACATTCCAAAGTATACGCCTTTACAGTTTATTGCTGCCAAAATGGGAGTGTGGTGGGCGTGCATGGACAATCCTTGGTATCATGCACACATTCCATACTGAAATCCATTTGCAAATTAGTTCAGGGCTATACATATCCATACACACTGAGCGGCATGAGGCCCACCAACAAAGCCTGCCCACCATCATCCCAGTGGGTGAGAGAAGCATTCAGGAACTTTGCAGTTGTAAATCAGACATATGGAATCTACCCGGCCAGGGGGACTTTTTGTGCCCCTTTTGCACTGGCCGCGCAGCGAGTTTTAAATCGGAGGCTTCATGTAGGTAAAGGGGAGAGAGCCAGGAAGAGACAGGTGGGAAGGGAGGGGGTGAGTGCGAACAGGGCAGGGCTGTGGCAAGATACCATTCGCTTCGACACATCCCAAACCAAGCACAAAGTGAATGCATCACAAACATGAATCACAGCTGAAACTGTGGGGTAGCCACACTGAACGGCATGAGATCGTCCAACAAAAGCCAGCCCACCATCATCCCAGTGGATGTGAGAAGCAAATCAAGAGCAGGACGGGGCCGTGACAAGATACCACAAACTCATACATATTCCCAACCCAGATGCAAAGCAGCATGGAAAGATGACACGATGTGACCGATCATCGCCCAACAATAGTTGATCTCTGGGTTACGGAGTAAGCGGACCCTGCTGGCATGCCCCCCAGTGGCTCACGGTCGATGGATGGGACCCGTTGGTCCATGGATGGGACCCGTTGGTCCATGGATGGGATCCATGGTTATGCCATGAACGCAGTCACACCACACGGCATGGATATCCCACGGTAGAAAACTGAAAACATGCGGGCACCTAAGTGCTCCCCACAAAAATCAAGGGAAAACACAGAACGTGGACTTCACCACCCTTTGCCTCTCCTTGCAGCAAAGGCAGACGAATCCATCGAGCTCTCCAAGAGGTAGTGCCCGCCAGAATGGCACCACAGGGACAACCGCCTCCCAAAACCCACTTCCACCCGGCGGCCGTCCCCGTTCACAGCGACGTGCCAGTACCTCACATCCAGGTCAAAGTACACGAGTCCCCCGGCACGTGTAATAACCATGAAGCACTGGACACGGAGAGGGAGCAAGCGTCAGACGCATCCAAGACACTCCCAAAGAGTGAGCCGCAGACGAATCCCCGACGTTCTCGAAGAGGCAGAACCCGCCAAAAAGGTACCACAGGGACAGCCACATCCCATCATCCAAAGCACTCCAGTGGGCGTCCCCGTTAACAACGAGATGCCAGTACCCCACAGTGTGGCTGTTGATCACCAGTCCCCCGGCAGGTGAAAAAGCCCCAAGGCACTGGACAGAGAAAGAGCGAGCCGCAGACGAATCCCCGACGCCCTCAAAGAGCAGTACCCGCCAGATAGGTACCACAGGGACACTCTGAATGGCACGAGATCGGCCAACAAAAGCCAGCCCACCATCATCCCAGTGGATGTGAGAAGCAAATCAGGAGCAGGGCGGGGCCGTGACAAGATACCACAAGCTCATACATATTCCCAACCCAGATGCAAAGCAGCATGGAAAGATGACACAATGTGACCAATCATCGCCCAACAATTGTTGATCCCTGGGTTACGGGGTAAGCGAACCCTGCTGGCATGCCCCCCAGTGGCTCACGGCCGATGGGTGGGACCACAGGGACACACACACACACACACAAGCGCGATCTTTTGTGGCTATCTGGTGCCTAAGGAATCGGTCCCAAGGATAAGGCACACACGAATCGGGATGTCCCGAAGTGTGCGCTGATCTTTGGCCAGCACTCTGACCAGGTAGGCAAGTCCAGACTGTGCTAATGTTTTTGCTGCAGGCGCTTCATCAGAAGGGAGCCGTGGCAGCACGATGGAGGCTTTCTTGCATCCCACACTTATTTGACACGTCTTCCATTTAAAAACCATTCAATCAAGACGATAGGCATTTGAACACACCTACTGATGGACAAGGCACTCTCAGGGGTGAGAGGGCCCGTCGGTAAGAGCGCTCTTGGCCGGGAATCGTACATTTCATCATCAGTCTCACACTCAAATGGTGGTACCCCAGCAAGTAGCTCAAATATCATGATACCGAATGCCCACAAGTCTGCCGCTCTGTCGTGACCCTGGCACAGCAGCACTTCTGGGGCCATGTAGTCCGTAGTCCCACAGACCGTGTACTTCCGGCCGCCCTCTTCCACCTCCTTGCAGAATCCGAAATCAGCTAGCTTAATGTTGCCGGTCTCCGAGATCAGAATGTTCTCAGGCTTCAAATCTGCGTGTGCGCCTCGTCTCATCTCAGTCGTCCATTTCCAGGGACTAACTAAGGGCCGTCGTTAAAAAAGGCAAGCAATGCAATACAGCGGGTTAAGAAAACACGAAAGTGCGAAGTGGGGGAAATTCCTCCTACAGAAACTTGCGCATTCTCATCAATAAACAGTGCGTCATCCTGATTGCTAAATTATACATCTTTTGATGACATCCAAAGAGTGGTACACAAGCAGATACTTTCTTTGGAAATCACCCGCAGATGAAATTGATTCGACATTTCGGCCAATCAACATTCCAGGATCAACATTCCAGGAGAGATTTTCCTGTAGGTGTCGGCAATGGTTGTCAAAAGCCAGCGCCAATCACCCTATCGTCTGCTCTGCATGCTCCATTAGTCATCTACAAAAATGGTCAAACAAAAAGAAATACTTCGTAATAAAATATGATGTGCAGTCCATAGCAGTCGAGCCCATGCTGTCCGAAGCTTGGTGCGTCAATTCCTACACGTCTATGCACAATCTGCCCGTGGGAAAAGGCAACAGTGGCGCGTATGACATTGAATCTGTGTAACAAAATCAGAGAGCCGCAGGAACTGACTGCGAGCTGGTACAAAACGTTGGGATCGCAGTGACACCGCGCTCTCGCGCTCACCTCGATAAATGCAGCCCTGCTTGTGGATG